>PVIH01005824.1:0-100852 GCA_004025045.1 Sigmodon hispidus
TCTCTCTCTCTCTCTCTCTCTCTCTCTCTCTCTCTCTCTCTCTCTCTCTCTCTCCTCCTTTCCCCCCTCTCTCCTTCTCCTCCTCCCTGCTGCCTGTCCATCTGGATGTAGAACTTCAGGTTCCTCTCCAGCCTGTCTGCCTGTGCTTCCCACCATCATGACAATGGACTAAGCCTCTGAAGCTGTAAGTGAGCCTCAATTACATGTTTTCTTTTATAAGAGTTACCATGATCATGGTGTTTCTTCACAGCAATAGAACATTGACTAAGACAGAGCCTTTTATCAATTGTGCCTGTGTGCTTAGCATAGATTGATTGATAAACCCAAGGGTCAGAAAGAGATTCAGAGATTGACAACAAAGCACACCACACAGGGATTCGAACCTGCATTTTATCTCAGGACTTTCTTCCTTCTATGACAAAATATACCTAGTGTATTAAGTGCTTTTAGATATTTTGTATAGTAAAGAAAGTATATTCTACTGATACTTTATAAGACCCTCAGCGGGGCTGGAGAGATGGCTCAGTGGTTGGGAGCACCGTCTGCTCTTCCGGAGGACCCGGGTTCGATTCCCAGCACCCACATGGCAGCTAACGGCTGTCTGTGGTTCCAGTTCCAGGCAAAACACCAGGGCAGATAAATAAATAAAGTTTTTTTTTTTTAAAAAAAAAAAAGACCCTCAGCATTCTAATTGCAAAGATAGAAATATGATGGGAAATATAAATAGAAAGAGCTTTATATAAGGGATTTTTCAGAGTATGTGTGTCTGTGTGTGCATGCACGAATATGTGCCAGGGCTCTCAGAGGCCAAAGGAGACCATCATATCTCCAGAGTTGCAGTTACGGGTGATGGTGAGCCATGAGATGCAGGTACCAGGGAACCAAACTTCAGACCTCTGAAAGAGCAAGTGCTCTTGGCAGTGAGTCCCCTCCCCAGCCCTATATGGAAGTTCTGAAAGTGGCCCAGATCCCATGAGGAGTCTGTTGGCCTGGCTGGCATTTGGCCCCTCTCCTGCACCTTCTTACATCTGTCAAAAACAACATTTAGTCATTAACAAATTCTATTTTTTTTACAAAAATTCTAGCTATGTATGAAAATATTTAGTAAATAGCATAAAATATTCCCATACACCCAGTCAACACAGACAGAGAGTTTTTTTTCTATTCTTAACTTTATGCATTACTGTGGTATATTTGTTACAATTATAGGCTTGATTTTAGATGCATTTTATTAAATAAGTTTGTGTTTCCATTCATATTCCATTTTTGTATCATATAGCTTTCTAGACTTATCAGATTAACTACTCTAAACTCCCATGTGTCACTCAACTTTCTTACCAACTTCTGCCTTTTCCAGAATGTCATAGTCTGTGGAGTCAAACACTAGGGACCTTTGGAAACTGGTTTCATTGACCAAATAGTAAGCACTTATCAGTTAGATGTCCTTATGGTATGCCAGGGAAGCAGAGCTCAAGTTCCTTTATTGTTGAATGTATTCCATTGTGTGATGCTTGTTTAATCAGTCATCTATTAAAATATACCTGGGTTTCTTTCTGTTTTCAATGACATTGAATGAAGCTGCTATGAATTTGGATGGTGGTTTTTAGATGGCTTAGAGTTCTTACCTGATTCAGCAAGCTGTCAGGAATGTGAATGCTGAGTCATTTGTTAAGAGTGTGTTTTTCAGAGGGACAAATTTCACATCTTCCCCCACATGTGAAATCTAGATTTTAAAACTGTGTATAGATTTATGTATATATGACACATATGCATATATATGAGTTGAGATAGAAGGGGCCATATGGAAGGAGGAGAGACTGTAAATGAATGGGAGAAAGAGAATATAGTGGGTAATGGAGCAAAAAAAAAAAAAAACCCAGATATTTCATGTTTTTCATCATGTGCAGAATTTAGATTTAAATGACTATGTAAAAATCTTAAACATAAAAGCAGAAAGACTGTGGAGTGGACTGGGGAGACCAATGGGTAACAGGGACAAGAAAAGACAATTCATGTGATCTGAGTAAAGAGCAAGGTCATGTGCTCCACACAGTGTCCTAAGGAGACCACTGGGTCTGTACACAACTGAAAAGATTCATTATTAAAACGAAGGCCAGGTGGAGCAGGTCTGCAATCTCAGGTAGAGGCAGGAGGGTCAGAAGTTCAAGCCCCATCTCGGCTGCAGAGTCAGTTCAAGGCTACACTGGTCAACAGAGTGAGACTATGTTTCAGTAGTTTTAAAAAATTCTAGAGCCCTAGGGACACAGTCAGTCAGTGGAACACTGCTTGCTTAGTGTACAGAAGATCATAGGCTCAATGCCAGTGCAGCACACACAAAAAACCCCATCAATTTAAAAAGATGATATTGGGATGGGGATGTAGCTTAGGTGCCAGAATGCTTACTTGGCATGCACAAAGCACTGGGCATCAATGATGGCTCATTGATTGGCTCAGACTGGTCAAGATGATAATCACCTATAATCCCTGTACTGGAGAGATGGAGAAAGGAGGACCAGAAGTTCAAGGTTATCCTTGGCTATATAGCAAGAAGGAGACCATCCTAGACTCTAGACCTTATCTCAAAAAAATAACTATATTTGTTCAGAGACTTTTTAAGTGTGCCACACAAAATAGCAAAGAATGGGGTGCTTTAGTGCACTGCATTTTGTCATGATGTGCAGATGAGCACATAGACACAGAGCATATGAATGTCCTTTAAAAATGTAACTATCTAGATTGTCTTTCCACACCCAGGAAATTCTCTCATTCTCTCTCTCTCTCTCTCTCTCTCTCTCTCTCTCTCTCTCTCTCTCTCTCCCAACCTCCTACTTTGTAGCTCTAGCTGGCTGTGATTTGCTATGTATATCAGGCTGACTTTGAACTCAGAGATCCACCTGCCTCTGCTTCCCAAGTACAGGGATTAAAGGCATGTATGGGGGATAATGCTCTTGTACACTGTAAAGATTTTTCACTTATATTGGTTTTAATAAAACAATGATTAGCCAGTAGGAAGGCAAGAAGTAGATGTGGGAAAACCAGACTAAGAGAATTCTGGTAAGAGAAAAGGCAGAAAAGCAGTTACTAGCCAAATACAGAGGAAGCAAGATGAGAATGCCTTACTGAGAAAAGATACCAAGACACATGGCTAAGCATAGATAAAAATTATGGGTTAATTTAAACATAAAAGCTAGATAGTAATATTCTTGAGCTACTGGCCCAGCATTTACTATAATATTAAGTCTCTGAGTCAATTACCTGGAAAGTAGATATTGAGTATTTGAGAGTTTCTGGCTGGGACAAAAAAACTTGACAATAAATGACCCTCCAGCTTGGTGTACATATATCACATAAAGGCTGAGAAAGTTTGGAAGGGATTTTAGAACACAGAAATAAAGAAATAAAGCAAAAACAACCTTCCTAGTTGTGTCTCTCAAGTGGGCTGTGGTACAGAGTGGCATGCAGGCTTGAGCTACAAAATGGTGGATTCTTATAGTCTCACAGAGGCCTTGGCAAAAGCACAGCTGCATGTGACCAATTTACAGTTACTGCTTATACAAACAAAAAGGAACAGAATTAAAGATGGCTTCTTGGTAGCAGCATTTTCTTGAGCAGGCTGTATTTGCTGATAGTGAGCAGAGGTACAGCTCCTTTAGGAGAGAATTCCTGGCTCAGTATTAGTGCTCCCAAACCCCCAAACTGAATGATTCTTTTAAAAGGCCCTGCTTCCAAACACTTAAATGGTGCTTATGGGCAGTGTTACTCTACTTGGTAGCAGTGTGGACCATAAAATTCCTCAGAGTTGGGGTGGTAAAAGTGGCCCCTGCCAGTACTTCTGCCATGAAATTAAGCTCTCACAGACCAAGGAGCTAGGTAGAACCAGTCACCATATCCAAGGCTTTAATTCTAGCCACAAGACTTTAATCCTAGCCATGACAGACATTTAACGGATTAAAGGTGTGATCAGAAGAAGATGGAGATATACAGTAAAGACCTTTAAACAGTCTACAATGTGTTAAAAATATATAGAGAGAGGCTTGGAGGAGAAAAGAAAAAGGATAAAGTCCTTAAAAAAGAGACAGGGTAAAAAATAAGTCACATAAAGATGAAATATACACAGAGAGTCTGGATACTATATGTTATTGTATTGTATTTGAGGTTTTTTGACTGCAGAGGAAGGAGTAAGAGCTTCTGAGAGGCATTTCATTATAAATGCTGCTGGATTAACCCAACCTATTTATTTTGAAAATGCCTTGATGTCAAATTTTAAGTCAAAAGATATGTTACCTTGGAAATGTTGTCTATCTATTTCTTCAGAAAATGAGAGGCTGTGGAGCTATTCTGCATGAAAGAAAATAAGGCTTGATCAAGGAAGACCCCCAGATAAACCTCAGAAGAGAAAAAATGACCCAGATGAGCCACAATTTTAGAGCACCTCTGTTGTAGTTTCCTCTTGAGTTCTGAATCCAGAACAGCTTCAAGGCTGCTGGCTGAGATAATCCAGTCTCACAGATTACTCCACTCAGGACTTTTCCATAATTCTAAATTTTTTTTGATTCTCTATACGATTACCAGCACCAGTAATAGTCTAGAGAATTATGCCCACATTCCCCCCAAAAAGGATTATGGATATTTGTCTTTGTTTAGGGTGTTGGTTATAAGATGTTATAGATAATGATCAGGGAAAAAAGCTATACAAAGGAGATTAGATTTGGGGCTCTTGTTTTTAAAAGAAAAAAAAAGGAGATGTAGAATAATGTTCTTGTATACTGTAAAGATTTTTCATTTGTATTGTTTTAATAAAACATTGATTGGCCAGTAACTAGCCAGGAAGTAGAAGTGAGGTGACCAGACTACAAGAATTCTGTGAAGGAAAAAGGCAGAGAAGCAAGACCCAGACCCAGAGAAAACAAGATGAGAATGCTGACTGAGCAAAAATGTACTAAGCCACTGGCTACACATAGATAAGAATTATGGGTTAATTTAAGCACAAGAGCTAGCTAATAATAAGCCTGAATTACTGGCCCAGCAGTTTCTATAATATTAAGCCTCTGAGTTAATTATTTGGGAAGTGGTTTCTGGTATTTAAGAGTTTCTGACCAGGTATTGACTGGTATTGACCAGTTTCTGACTGGTATTGATTACATACAAACTTCTGATTACATATGTGTCACCATACTGGCTGGAGAACGTGTCTGGAAGTGAACCTGTATACTTTCAGAGGTGGATACACAGGGTGAATAATTCAACTTGAAGTGAAAGTCCTCACCATCAATTGTTTTCCAATGCCCACAGAATAATTCATATTCACTAATGGGGCCAACTTAACCCCCATCCCCAGCCTCTCCCTTCTTCCTTCAAAGCTCTCTTTTCTCCTTCCTCTAAAGAGCTGTATACTTTTCCTCAATGACACAGACTCTTTTCCTTCCTGCTCCTTCTCTCAAACCCCACTTTCCTTCTTCCTTGAAGGTCTGTTTAATTCACCACTAGAATTTGCTTCTTTTTTGCACTTTCTGCTTCATGCAAGAAGCTTCTTTCCAAGTCTCTGTGCTGAAGCACTGGCCAGCTGGATGTGTACATTCACCTCTCTTTCTTTCTAGTGGCAGCAAGCTATACTCTGGCAACAACCCTGTCCTTGCCCACAGAACCTAAACCATAGCAAAGAGGAGGGTCTGAAATGTGCAAGGAATAGCTGAGGAAATAGGTGTAGGTGGGTATATAGATGACTTTCTCCCTGGATAACAGCTCAAACTCCAGAAGTACTGGATACTAGTACACTTAGTAGTGCAGACAGTGAAGCTTAATCTAGGGAAACCAAATGGAGAGACCAGGGCAAAGCTGCGAAGAATGTTCCAGAATCCTGAGGTCCATGGTGACCTATACTCAAAATTGAGGGTGATATGCTTCCTTGTAGTTGAGCAAATCCTCCACTTAGCCCATCTAACTCAGTATCAACAGCATGCCCTATGATGACATGATATCCTCCCTTCCTGCCTCTATCTCTACCTGTCTACCACTCTTAATATCTTTATCTTCTCAACTCCAGCATCACTTCCTACTGTTCCTTTATGTTAACTCTCCATACCCTCATCCCAGGGCTTTTGTACAGGGTTCCTTTCCCCCTGGAATACTCTTCCTCCAAACCTCTCTCATAGTCACTCACCTGTCCTGAACTCTCCCTCCTCAGAGCTGTTGTTCCCACATTACAACCTCCTCCACCTCAAAATCACCAAGAACAGTATCTGCCTCACAGTATGTATCCAATACTTACCTGCTGAGTGAGGGACAGCAACACAGCATGCGCTGCTAACCCTAAAAGAAAGGACTGAGCCATGGCAAGGCCAGGAAGAGACAGTGAAGGACAGGGGTGCCCAAAGGGCCATGACATGACAGTCTTGGAGATGGTGATCAGGGCATTTTGGATTTGTTGCTTTCTAAACTATTTAGTAATGGCAAGCCATTAGCAAAAGAGAGCTTCTCTGACCAGCCTTGCTACTGCCTCTGATAAAGCCTGGCTCCTTCTGACCCACACCTCCACTATAGTTAGCTGAGTGCTAAAATGGCAATACTGGCTTCCAGACTCCCAGACTCCCAGCTCAGAATTCCTCCAGCCTTTCTTATCTCTCTGATGAAGAAGATGGGGTGCACATTTAAAAGGTTTACAGTAATTAGAAAGTGATGTGGTACATTCATGGAATTACAGATATTTCTAGAATTTCAAATCTGTACCAGCATTGCATTTAGGTGCATTTTTTTTTTTTAAATGTAGTGAATGTTTTCATTCTGAAGTCTCCAGAAGGAAGACAGGGCCCCACAACAATGATTCTACATAGTTTATAATGGCTCTATTGAGTTGATAAACACCACTCGAAAATTGGCCTTGAACTACAAACTGTCCAGGACAGTTCCAAGATGACTTACTAAGACTACCCATCATATTACACCTCTAACCAGAACTCCAGATAAGCCTTACCCATTACTCTGAGAAGGCTACAAATGATACAGCTAGCCCTATGAGACTTAACCACTCTTTTAGTTTTTTTTTGCAGGACCCCACAGAAATACTGTCCTGTCATGCCCCCACCCCTGAAATAGCAGGAAGCAATTTTAAGAACAATGATGTCCCCTGTTCCTACAGATTTTACTTTCTCAGGATTATGGATAATTGTCATATGTTAGGGGTTGGTCATAAGTTAGACTCAGATTGAGAATGTAATAATTAAGTTAAACTCAGAAATCTTTTTTGGAAAATAAAAAAGGGGACGAGACAGAATTGATATAAGGTAGGTTATTGTATCTACCTGTAAACTAATTTATCAAGCTATCAGCCTTATATAATTTGAACTAATGTAGATTCTTATATATTGATACAAATATAAATTACCTTTCTATTTCTATTTATGTTTAAGATAATTTGTACATGGATACAAATTTAAATTTATATTTGCCATGTTGTACATATGCTCTTACTTCTTTAAAAAATTTTGTATATTGATACAAATGTAAAACTATATTTTTCATACTGTATTATGCTCTACCTCTGTTAGGATATTTTATATATTGACACACATTAAGGATATTGTTGTCATATTTGCACTATACATTTCTACCTCTGATTAAGATATTTGTATTAAGAATTACAAGTTAATAGTCACCCATGCTTGTCATATTTATAGTCATGTTAGTTAGATTTTCTAGATACACAGTAATATATGCCAGATGAATAAAAAGTCTTCAAATACTTCATAGACCTAAAGACTATGGCATTCAAATGTTTTTATAATTTAGAATTTTGTTGTTGCGATACACAATTGCTCCTGGCAGCAACGATCTACTCCTGAGAGGATGTTGGGCATCAAAGACACTCCATATAGAGTTTGTTTTCTTCTTGGCATAAAATGGCCTGTTGGGCAAAATACTGCCCTTGTCTCAACTGCTGACAGTCCAATCCACTGTCCAATCTGGATGAGCAGGACACAAGGAAAAGTGACTGCTGAACCTTGCCAAGACAGGGTAAGACAGTTTTTCCAAGTTTTCCTGCTTCTTAAAATAGTTTATCAGCTATTCTAGGCTTGAGCCATAAGTGGATGCCCCAGCATTACAGAGAATCACTGGGTGACTGTACGGACAGCCAGTTGTCTGTCCTCACTTGCATTTCTCAAAAGCTGCTCACTCGTACTTCCGGTTTACTCAAGTACTGTTTTTTCCTTTCTTAGGTCTTTGATGGGATTGAAGACTAGGTAGTTACAGTCACAACTATCTCATATTTTAGCTAAGAGCATATTAGGTACTAGATTCAGATTCTCCAGGGTAAAGTGGCTTTTGGAGTAATCTCTGTATCTTGCCACATTCTGAACAGCTAGTGTATGTTTCCTGTTTGATGTTGCTCTTGTTGGTTGTAGTTCCATTTAGTTGATGTTCTTACCCTTCTCCCCTTATAGTCTTTATTCCTCCTAGACAATACTCAATAATCATTCTTATTGTATATGGTTTTGTATTTAGGGTTTAGAACTTTCTTACTTAGACAAGAAAGGGAAGTGTAGTGGTATTTTCCTTACTCCATCCTTGGACTATCAGGCCAAAGGAGACAGTGCCTGAGTACATGACCTCTGACCTGCATACATAACCTTACATGAAGAAGGACAGAAGGATCACACCCTTCCTTTTTTTGTGCAGTTGGACACCAAACAGCCAGGTACTTGCACTCCCAGACAGAATAGAGGGTAACTTCAACAGTTCATTCGGTTCTGTTTCTCATGAGTGTATCTCCCCAATTCATATCTTAACAAATTCCCATTATCCATGGGACAGACTCACATGGATTGATAGCACTACAGGCTTCCCTGCAGGAAGACCAGTGGCCTGTGACCCACGTGCTCCATTTACAAGAATACTTGAGAACGACCAGGAGAATGGCCCCTGAAGAAACTCCCCATCCGCTCTGTACCTCCCTCCTGTGGCCTGTACTTCTTCCCACACCCACACCCCCTCTCCACCCCACCACACCGTGCATAACTAACTCCTACCCTTAACTTAACACCTGACTCAGGTGTCAGCGTTATCCGGATGAGCTTGCCGGTCCATATTACAGCTCTTGTTGTCTTTTTACCTAGATCTTGAGGGGTCCTTTAATATCCATCTTATAGCACAACAAATTAATAAGTAGTCAAATAACAGGATAAAGGGATGAAAGGATAGAAATAATATGTCACATAAATGCAGAGGGTTAGGGTTAGGGTTAGGGTTAGGGTTAGGGTTAGGGTTAGGGTTAGGGTTAGGCTCCCTGACTGCCAGGTCAGTCTCATGAGTGAACCCAGGTTAGTTGATTCCGTGAGCTGGAGAGAGACCTGAGGCTGTCCTCTCGACCCTGCTCTCAAGTCTCTCGGTGTGTGTGTGTGTGTGTGTGTGTGTGTGTGTGTGTGTGTGTGTGTGTGTGTAGTGTCTGTGTATAGTGTGTGTGTAGTGTGTGTGTGTATAGTGTGTGTGTATTGTGTGTGTGTAGCGTGTGTGTATAGTGTGTGTGTCGTGTGTGTGTATAGTGTGTGTGTCGTGTGTGTGTATAGTGTGTGTGTATATAGTGTGTGTGTATAGTGTGTGAGTGTGTATGTGTGTGCGTGTATCAGTGTGTATAGTGTGTGTATGTGAGTGTGTATGTGAGTGTGCGCGTGTATGAGTGTGTATGTATACTGTGTGTGTATGAGTGTGTGTGTATAGTATGTGTGTGTATAGTGTGTGTATAGTATGTGTATATAGTGTGTGTGTATGTGAGTGTGTGTGAGTGTGTGAGTGTGTGCCTGTATGAGTGTGTGTGTATAGTGTGTGTGTGTATGTGTGTGCATGTATGAATGTGTGTGTATAGTGTGTGTGTAGTGTGTGTAAGTGTGTATGTGAGTGTGTGTGAGTGTGTATGTGAGTGTGTGTATGTATGAATGTGTGTATATAGTGTGTGTATGTGAGTGTGTGTGTATGAGTGTGCGTGTGTGTGTATAGTATGTGTGTGTGTGTATGAGTGTGTGTGTGTGTGTGTGTGTGTGTGTGGTTAGAGCCATGGGATACCTCAAAGCTGGAGTTACTAGTGGTTGTCAGTCACTTGATGTGGGGCTGGAAATTAAACTGAGCTGCACATGCTCTTGTAATCTTTCATATGTCAGAAACCTTTAATATGTATTCTTATTTTCTTCTCTTGCCTACAAGCAACCATTCTTTTTTCAATTTTTTAAAAAGTTTCTGTGTATGGGTGTTTAACCTGCAATCATTTTAATGCACGATGGGTGTGCAGTGTCCACAGAGGACAGAAGGGACATCAGATCCCCTTGAACAGAAGCACCCATAGCTGTGAGCTGCCACGTAGGTGCTGAAAATGAACCTGGGGCCAGTGTTCCTAACCACTGAGCCATCTATCTAGTCCTTTAAATATTCATTCTTATTTGTTCATTACACACTTGTTTATGGCCCTCTTCAGGGCATATAAATGATTTACTTTATACAACAGGTATTCCATACATTTCTCCCTGTGTTCCTCCTTTTACATATTTACCTTTGTGCCTTCAAGATCTGTGTCTGATGCTGTGATCCACTTAACAGCACTTCTGCATTTATAGATACATCTCTCCTATCACGATATGTTTAGAGAAACATTGTTGAATTTAATTAGTTGCTTTTCTATTTAAGGATTATAAATTTATATATCATATATCCATTGGACTTTGTGGTAAATTATGTTAAAGCTTAATAACTGGCCTGTTTTCTTTGTCTTTCCTTTCTCTTTTAATATTGAAATAGATTTTTCATACAATGTATTCTGATTATGGTTCCCCTCCCCCAACTCTTCCTAAACCCTCCCCATCTTCCCACTACCCAAATTCACACCCTTTCTCTCTCTCATTTGAAAACAAACAGACATCTAAAACTAATAACAATAAAGTAAAACCAAACCAAAATAGGATAAAACAAACAAACAGAAAAAAATGAAGGGCCAAAGAAAAAGCACAAGAAATGCAACAGATTCTCTCTCTCTCCCTCTCTCTCTCTGTATGTGTATGAATGTGTGAGAGAGAGAAATTTGCATACACAGGAAACCCATAAATACAAAATCAGAAACCACAATATATGAGCAAAAGATCCTTAAGGTAAAATAAATAAGGAAATAAATAAATGCCCAGACAATGTATTATGAGACCAAAAAACAAAAAGCTAAAAAACAAAAAAATCTCCAACCCTCCAGAAATACCATTGAGTTCATTTTGTGTTAGCTTGCCCTTAAGTGTGGTTTGTATTCCCTTTTGTTTGATGATCCCATTTAGATTTCTTTCATATGGGTATCTATACTAATAAGCTTCTACTGTTTTAGGTTTCCATACAGCCCCTCAAATGCCCCTGAGCTTTGGCTATTCCCCCCTCTATTGCTTCCCTTACCCCCTCTCTTCCTTTCCCCTCCCTGTTTAATCCCCCATTCTAGCCCCTCCTCCATTTATAACTGTCTATTCTATTTCCCCTCCTGGTGAGACCTCCCCACTACTGCCTAACATAGCCTCTGTCCTTATATGGATTGTGGTCTGCATTTTGAAGACAATATCTAGCATCCACAAATAAATAAATATGTATTATATTTGTCCTTTAGGGTCTAAGTTACTTCACTCAGGATGTTTTTTTCCTAACTCTGTCCATTTACTTGTGGATGTTATGAATTTTTCATAGTTGGGTAATATTCAGATATGGGGTTCTCATTACTCTCCCATGGCCCTTTAATTGGATTTTTCATCTGTAACTCTGAGAAGTTCATCTCCACTTTCCACAATTTCCTTTTAACTTTTCTCCTTCCTGGGACTCCTATTCAATGATACAAATATTAGGTATTATTATTTCTACTTTTGTCCTCTTATACCTTCCTTGGCTGTTATGTCTTGGCCTTTCCTGCCTCCCTGGATCTGATATTCTAACTTACAGCCTACTCCCAACTGCACTTCTATGTATTTATCTCTTTTTATTATTCAACTATTAAACTTCTCATATATATTTCAATTTGTGAATTCCTGTCAGTCTTGTTTGCTGCACGAATTCTGGCTGTAATGAAGAGACTCAGAGCCAGGTATCAGGGAAAAGGCTGAAATATCAGAGAGAGGAAACACCACAGTCAAATCTCACCCAGCTGTCTTCCAGCTTCCTCAGCCTCACTTCTGGTTGCTTCTAATTGCTGCTGTTTTCCCAAACCTGCCTTAAATACCCTTCTAACCCAGCTGTATCCCATCCAGGTTAGGATTAAAGACATGAGCTACTCTATTTGGTAGTTAGCCTTGAACTCACAGAAATACAGAAAGATCTCTGTCTCTGGAGTTGTGAGATTAAAGACGTACGTAGATCACTATTCCTGGCTTTCCCTGTGCTGAGATTAAAGCCCAGCTCTTTGGTCTTGTAAGTGCAGATCTAGAACTTCCAGAGCTCTGTGAGTTACCCCTGCTCTGTTATCCCTGGAACTCCTGGAGCTACCTCTGACTAGTCTTTGACTGTGTGTTGATCTCTTGATACTCCAGATTTTATTAAATATGTAACATATCACCACACTTGTTTCACATTACAAATATCATTCTTCGTCTCTCTAGAGACATTTAGTTATGCTCCAATATCCTAGAAACTGTTTTAAATGGTAGTACTATCCAATTCATTGTCTTTAAAATCTCCACTATGACACTGTTTTCAGGAGATATTAGATTCTATTTTCTGAGACTGTGTTTGGTAAAGAGCCATAAACAAGGCCCTACTTTGTGTTTCTGAGGATGTGTGTAAGGAGGATGGAGGGGAACCCCAGGGCCAGGAGTACATCAACTAAGCTTCACCTAATGTACCCATTTGCTGCCTCCTCACCAAGCAACCACTCCTGGGAAGCCAGGCAACTCAGTCTACATAAGTATAACACAGGACACATTCTCTTTATAAAGGTACATTCTCTTTAGCCTGGAAACAGAAGGAAGCTGAAGCCAGGAAGCAGTCTGTGCCTGTTTTCTTAACACCTCCATCCAGCATTGCAAACTGCTATGAAGTCAGCCTAAGCCCACCACCACCAGCTAAGACCTGCATGGCTTCCTATTGGTGATGTAATTAGTAGCCACAAACTAGGGGCTACAAACTATGAGAAGATGTATGCCTTCATAGTTCTGGAGGTCAGAAACCCAAGGTGGTGAGTGGATGGTTCTTCTGAATGCTCCAGGGATGAATCCATTTCCTTGCTTCTTCAACTGACAGTGGGTGCCTGAGTTCTTTGGTATATGCCTCACATACTCCCCATCTTTGTAAAGCATCACTTTATAAAGCATCACATTGTTTACATGGTCAATCATCTTTTGTTTCCATCCTGTCTCCCATCTAGAAAAACATCTGTGCTCACAGCAGACCCACCTGATCATCCTAGATAACCTCCTCATTTTTTTGCATACATAGATGATATTTACAAGTTCAGGTGATTTGGGTGTGTACATACACGGATGGGGGTCATTACTGAGTCTATTGTAACCATTTAGGCTCATGCAAACTTAAAACCTACTCTGTGCAGTGTCTTCTGCAGGAGAGAGGCTGCTAAGAAGTATGAATGGAGCATATAAATATAGATGAGATTGTATCTCTTCCTACAGAAATATTGATAGTACTGAAGCTTTTCCCAAGACGGACATGGAGATGAACAGGATGTGCAGTAATACAGAATATACCAGATAGAAGGTTCTTAAGTGTTGTGTCCAATTCAGTCATGGTGACATGGCTATGGTAGAAGGACCTTCAATAC
The DNA here is from genome assembly GCA_004025045.1 of Sigmodon hispidus. NCBI lineage: Eukaryota > Metazoa > Chordata > Mammalia > Rodentia > Cricetidae > Sigmodon > Sigmodon hispidus. The sequence goes on from PVIH01005824.1 coordinate 13,772, forward strand.
TAGAGCATAAACACCCGCTTGAGCTCAACATGGCCCTAACCCTAACCCTAACCCTAACCCCATCTTTGACTCTCAGTCTTCCTTATAGGGCAGTTCTATGCTAGGTACTTGGGACTCAAAGTGAGGGGACTGTTGTGAAGAAGGGTAGAGCCCAGCTGCCTCTTGTTCTTAAAGAGCTCAACCAGAGAATCCACAACTAACTGGGAGGAACGCCATGTGCTAGGAAAGGGGAAATCACCAAGAACCAGGAAGTCTGACTCACCACCAGCCCTCATTCCAGAGAGACCTTTGCCCAAATGGAGAGGAAGTAGCCCAGCTCTGACTGAGAGAAGCCAACCATGAAAAGGCTAGAAAGAGACTGATGTATCTTGCAAACAGAGCAATTCATCCCATTGGGAGTCTCCTTACTCCTGGTTCTGAGGAAATCACCGCAACAACTCCTTCCCTGTTCCCTAAAAATCTCTTTGCGATCTCTCCACTTTGATGGAAGCAGGAGATCTTACACTATATTCCGGCGCGCCTTTCACAGGGCAACAAACCCACAGAGGCCTGGAGGGAGGGAGGGAGGGAGGAGAGAATCAGTTGCACAGAATGTTACCAGCCCTCAGAAGGCCTCTGACCATCGTTTCATCTCCGGAAGCTTTTATCTCTCATGCTTACAACACCTGGCTTTAAAGTCCTAAGAGCTCACCTGGGTACTCTCCTGCCCTGGACCACACACAGAGCTCTTTTCTCAGATCTCAGCTTTACAGATGAGAAGGCTAAGCCAAGAGGGCCTCCACTCTCCTGAATGGCTCTCTCAAGAGCTGCACACAGCTCAGAACCACAAACACTGATGCCAGGCATTGGGCCCCAGAGAAGGACCAGAGGACATTCAAGCCACAGCTTTGTGGTTCTAGGACAGACTCTGCAAATAATAAGGTTCTCCAAGTTGACTGGTGGCACGACCTTATGGCACACATACCCTGCCCTCTGTCGCTAGAAGGGAGTAAAACAACAGAAATAAAAGACACTGCCTCCTTTCAACTTCCTCCACGGTATTATTTCCAGTCTCATAGAAGAGAGCATATCAAATTGTCAGAGTGATGGAAATAAAAAATCACTATTGTATAATCGGACTGCACCGGATGCCACACCATTAGTAGCATCTCCTTCATAAACACTGACTCAGGAAATCCACAAAGACCACTCTGACATCAGAGCTGACTTCTTGCTAACGATGACTCTGTTACTAGACAAAAGCAAAAGCAAACAGTACCTAACCTGGGCACCAAGCCTCAGTGGGGTGCATAGCCCTCCCTGGAGGGGTCTCCAGACCCCCAGCCTGGAGGTTAACTTTATACTGCATCGAGGTTGGAGCCCGTGTCTGCTGCATTTTTGGACTAACCTTGAGGGTGGTGCCCACTGCAAAGGTCCTGCTGCAGCTACTGTCATGAGACTAGCCTAAGGGTCCGAAGCTTGTGTACATCAGCTGCTCAGGTTTTATATTCCTGAGGATTACCATAGATTACTCAGGCAGGTAAATGAGTGATACACAATTCCAATCCAGGGCTAAGGATCACAGCTTCAGAGGAGGAAACTCTGGCTGATCTCTCCCTGCGAAATGACTGGTGACATGCAGAAAACCACCATCCCAAAACTCATATGGTAATTGTATTCACAATTTCCATGGCTTGCTTGGATAGGCTGTGTTTGCCCTGTGAATAATAACACAGAATGTAGCACCACACTTTCCCCCCAGATGTATAATCAAATTATTCTCTCAACCACCATGCATTTCCTATGCCTAAAAAACAAAAAGCTGGTTATGTTGCCTGGGATCAGCTTAGGGCATTCCAAGGAGTTTACAAGCCTTAAACATTTGGTTTTGATGCTTTTGTGTAGCATTAAAAAAAAAAAAATTCTAAATCAGATAATGTGAGAATCTTTAAGAACACTGAAATGCTTTGAACCATATTATACAATTTCAAAAAAATATAGAGAGTGATTTTCAGTCTATAGCTCATAATAATTTTTTAAAAGAAAGAATCGGAATATAGACTCATTCACGTGGGCAGTCTACTAGGCTCTCACGTATGGATAAATGCCCACACAGAATTGGCTATGCTTGCTTTTGTCTAGGTAAGATGTCACTATTAGCCAGAAACCTGCACTTTCTGTAAAGGCAAAACCCACCCCTAACACCTTCCATTATGTCTCTTCCATGTATTTAACACAACAGGTGCAAACTAGATGCTGCTAGCACCCACTCATTCATTCATTCATTCATTCATTCATTCAAGTGTGTTTATTTGTTTATACTCACTCTATATGAGCTAGGCACTCCGAGACTCTGGTGACACAGCAGGAAACATGACAGACAAAAATCTCTGTTTTGGGTTTCCGATGTTAATATTTTCTACACCATCACCAACAGGACCAAGAGGAGGGGCAGTGAGGTCACATCACAGGCCACCTGCCTTCCCAGGTCAGCCCTAGTCAAGGGGGAGGGGCACTGGAGGGGATGGAGTCAGCAAGGAGGCAACAGCTTGTGGAGCCCCGTTCATTGAAGCCATTTCCCTCCATGTCTAACAGCCCAGCTTGCTTGTTTTCTTTTCTTTACATCCCTCCTCTCAGTGGCTGCCAAAATGTATAGCTCACTGTTCTGTTGTTTTATCTCAGAATCTAATAAATTTGTCCTCAAACGTCAAAAGAGAGAGAGGAAAGAATATAGGTAATTTTTTCTGTGTCGGAACCCTCTGCCTTGGGCTTGTACTCAGGACCCACCCAGACAGTTCAAGACAACCCCTCCTTTCTGGAGTGTATGTTTATCCTTACCTGAAAAACTCCTGAGGCCACTTAAGATAGCGTTTATAGATTTCTGGGATAAGACACTGGGAAGATGTGGAACTTTTCTCTAAGGGCAAGTTATGAAACCCTCATCCTAGAGAAGAGAAATGCAATTCACAGTTTTTAAAAGATTGCCCTGTTGCCAGGCAGTGAGGCTCACACCTTTAATTCCAGCACTTGGGAAGTAGAAGCAGAGCAGATCTCTGAGAGTTCCAGGCCAGCCTGGTCTACAGAGTGAGTTCCAAGACAGTTGACAGTTCAGGACTGTTACACAGTGAAACTCTATCTTAAAAAACAAAAACAAAAAGACTGCCCTGTGAGTGAGTGATTTGAAAAAGAAATAAGGGGAGAAGACAAGATGATGTAAAAAAAAAAAGCTAAAGGAGGCCACGAAAGCAGCATCTTAGTGAGCAGAGGCTGTGGCTTGGGCTGTGGTGCCGAAGTGGAAATGGGGGATGGGGGCGGATGTAAGAACTGATTAGGAGCAGTGCTCAAGTGCACTGCAAAGAACAATTCCTGGTATTCTGGTTTATATCAATGATGGGACATTCAGAGAATCTTAGAGAAACCAGAATGGAACATTAAGAAAAAGGTGGGCTGCCTGAGTTTGTTTTTACCCAAAGAATCAGTACCCAAAGGATATTTAATTAAAGATGTCTAGCGGGTGGCATGGTGTGGAACACAAAGGTGTGTATTTGGGAATTATCAGAATGGAGGTTGTCACTGCAGCGTGCAGGTGGAAGTGTGTCAGGAGGAGGAATGGAGAGGGTACAGTTTTAATTAATGACTGGGGAAATAAAAATCTGAAGAAAGAGACTGAAAAGGAATAGCTACAGAGAGATACGTCATGAAATCCAAAAGTGTATTTCAAGGAGGAAGCATTTTTCAGCATAGCCAAGTAGTAAAAGAAGATGTGCTAGGAATGAAGGGCAAAAATCTCCACATTCGACACTTATATATATTCTACACTAAGTGATTATTAATGGATCAGTCTAACAACAGATTATAGAAGATAGTGTGCTGTGGTAGGAAAAACACAAGCTTTGAATCCAAGACAGGCTGGTTCTTAACGGTCATGTAGACTCTCAGCAAGAACAAAGCCTGGAGGGACTAGGGATGCTCTCTAGAACGCCAGAATGTGCCCATGAAAGGTACAGGGGTTCCCTTCTTTGGGTCATTTGTACAAGTGGTTTTAGAGAGATGGGGGGATGGCAGGGCAAGGGAAAGCCTCCACTGCCGCTGGGGACAAGGGGAGGCTGGAAATAAGGAGAGGCATTTTGAGAAACTGCACATAAGAACACACTGAGCCAGGCATAGTGGTTCACCCATGTAACCCCAGCTCCTACAAGAAGACAGAGCAAGAACATAAGGACTGCAAAGCCCTCCTTGGCTACATACACAGCAAGGCCACTCCGGTCAACCTTTCTCAAAACATGACCAAAAACATTAAAGTTCAAAAATATTGAATATAATAAATCCATAATATAAGCAACATAATAAGTAATGTCTCAACTTCAATAATTCAGACCCATTCATAGGACAACAGAGGGCAAACAGATCTGTCTGGTTCAAAACAAATCCATCATTTAAAGAAGATGATGAACAGACAGTCACCAAGTAATGGCCTTGGAAACTAACTTTTCAAATTAGCCCCAACAGTGATGATATCACATATCACACATTAACTGGGGACACCTGAAAAAAAAAAAACCCTCTGTTTATACTTAACAAATCTGTTTTCTGAAAGTAAAACAAAAGTCATTTGTTTTGTAAACTCTAGAGCGAGGAAAAAAAGCCCATAAGCTCCTAGAAGGCCCTTTCAGAACTACAAATTCCAAATGGAATCCAAATAAATTAATTTGGAAAGCCCCTTGAATTTTTTGGACTAGAATTAAACTTGTGGGCCATCTTTCAAAGATTTGCCAAGCCAACTATCAATAATTTATAGTGACATTTCCCTAAACAATTTGAGCAGCAAAGAAAGAACAGTGTAATCAAAGATGCTCAGTAAGTAATAAGCAAACAGATGTGTTTAAGATAGCATTTTTAAGAGCAACAGCACATTTTTAAGAAAACAAATACAGTAGAGGCCTCAAGTGTCCAACACTGTTAAGCAATGAGCTTGTCTATACAAGGACATTTTCCAGATAGCAGCTGATTTGACACGACAACACTTCAAAAAATGATCTTAATGAAGATGATTTTAAGACATAATACACACTTCCTTTCTGGCTCTCTGGAGCTAATCTACTCTCTTTGCTGTGCTTTACTTTCAACAATTAAGATCTTCGGCTTTCATTATCTATTGAGATGTCCACAGGACATAGACAGACATAGTTCATGCATAGGGTTGATCACAGTTCCTGAGAATTTAGATATAGACCCCACTACTGTGTTTTCTTATCTGTCTCTTCTCTCTCTTCCTCCTTTCTTTTTAAGATTTATATTTCTAGCAATACCACTTCTGGGCATATACCCTAAAGACGCACATCTGCACCCCAAAAGCATTAGCTCAACAATGTTCATAGCAGCATTATTCGTAATAGCAAGAACCTGGAAACAACCTAGGTGTCCCTCAATTGAAGAATGGATTAACAAACTGTGGTACATTTACACAATGGAGTACTACTCAGCAGTAAGAAAAAAATGATATCCTAAAATTTGCAGGCAAATGGATGGATTTGGAGAATATCCTCCTGAGCGAGTTATCACAAACCCAGAAAGAAAAGCAGGGGATGTACTCATTCATTAGTGAACTTTTAAAAAAGAAAAAAAAAGATGTCATTGTATACAAGAGCTCAAGGCTAGAACATAGCTAAATGACACAGTGCCTTACTTCTGCATCGATAGCCTCTGGCAGGGGTGTGGGTAAGAAAAGACCTGTTTTCTTTAAGGGTCTGGCCACAGTAAGTTTAATTATGCTCCAGTAAGTAAATGAGTAGTATAAATGGGCTTTTTTTGTAAATGGGAAAATCATAAGAGTGGGTATGAATCTGAGAGGTCTGATAACTGAGTTTGATGGGGTGCATGATGCAAAAATCACCAAATTATATATTTATATATATATATATAATAAAGATTTATATTTCTTATGTATACTGTGTATCTGTGTGAGTATATGCCTTGGAGTGGGGGAAAATATTCTCAGGAGCCAAAAGAATGCTTTAGATCTCTGGAGCTGGAATTTCAGATATTTGCAAGCTGCCTAACATGGGTGCTGGGAGCTGAGATTGGGTCCTTTGTAATCTCATCCTTAACTGTGGAGCCGTCATCTCTCTGGTCCATCTTCTCTTTTCTTAAAACTGTATATACAGCTTCCTCTGTTGGTCCTTCCTCTCTTTCTCATACTTCAGGAAATGCCTTTTCTATTTTCGGTCATGAATACAGCCTATGTTCCTTCCATTAATCTTGAAATATGGAAAATTTATAAACAGTCACCTCAGACACAGATGTCCTTCTTGCAATGTTTTAAACTCACAGTTAGTTTTAAAACATATGCAGAGAGCAGTCGCTGCAGTAGTAATAGATAAAGCATGTGTTCTGCTTTCTGTACTCAATGTAACAAATGTCTTTCTTCCAAATAAACATTTTAAGTACAATGTGCCATTTTCATCAGAGATTTCCTTTACTTAGAATATTCTCCTGGCAACTTCTGTCTGGGTGACTTGTGGTTTTTCTATATCATCTGGAAGTTGAATACACTTCACATCAGGCCTCTCTGTTAGTCATCTCCCAAAGCATTAGAGGAAAATGAAATACACACTGAAGGCTTTATGTAAAGGCATGGATGCATACACTTCATAATTTGGATTTAATGAGAACTGCTAAAGTGCAAATATATTGAAATGATTGTTGCAAGGCCAAGTGCAATGGCACATGCCATTAATCCCAGCACTCTGAAGGCAGAGGCAAGTGGATCTCTATGAATTCCAGACGAGCATGAATTCTAAGTCAGCCAAGGCTACATGGTGAGAACTTGTCTTCATAAGAAAATTAAAAAAATATTTCAACACTGTTCATATGCCGCAAAGACAGGACACCCATGGCTAAGGGATGGGTTTAATATACCTATGCAGGAAAATATCATGCAATTATTTTAAAGGTTGATATAGACCCATATTGCAAATATGGGATGGCCACTAAGAAGCATTATAATATGAATCTGTATGCACAGATAACTTACACTCCTGGACCCATACATATTGCAAATCAGAGATGGGAAGGCATATACATGTATATGCTTTAGAAACAACGCTTGTTTCTGGAATGATAAACAGGAACCATCCCAGTGACTGCTTCAGGTTAGCAGGCATTAGGGTTGGAGGGTCATTTACTGTTATTTACCCTGGAATACTAACAGAGAACTGTGATTGTCACTGCTGTTTTACCACACATACACATATTATCTAATGATTTTCTCAGTTAGGTTAGTATCGCTATGATGAGACACCATGACCACAGAAACTTGAGAGGAAAGTGGCGATGGGGGGGGGTGTTGGCTTACACTTCTTCATCACTGTTCATCACTGAAGGACATCAAGACAGAAATTCAAGCAGAGTAGGAACCTGGAGGCAGGAGATGATGCAGAGACCATGAAGGAGTTCTGCTTACTGGCTTTCTCAGCATGCTTTTGATGGCACCACCCACAATGGGCTGGGCCCTCCCCTATAGATCACTAATTAAGAAAATACCCTCCAGGCTTGACTGCAGCCCAGTCTTACAGAGGTATTTTCTCAACTGAGTCTCCTTCCTCTCCAGTGATTCTAGCTTGTGTCAAGTTGACATAAAACTAACGAGCACACTGTTTAATCAGCACCATGCCGAGGAGAATGTAATATACAATCCCATTCCACCCTCACAGGCATCCTGCAGGCTGACAACTGCTGTGTTCATTCTATTGATAAAGTAACAGTTTGGTGATTTGGCTAAGAGTATTCTGGGTAGAAACAGCTGACATGTTAATGGAAAATTGGCCCGAGTCTGCATTCTTAAGTCCTTAAACAAAAATAAAGGCATAAAAATATTTACAAAGTCTAACTGGTTTTATGAACCAAAGAAGTTTTCACTTAAGAAGAGCAAAGATCTCCACAGATAAAAGGATGCTAGGGTTGTTTTATTTATTTATTTATTTTTCTGTATCTTCTGCTCAAAACTGGAACCATAGTACAGTGGTGAGTAATGTCAACGTTGACACTGGGTAAGGACTGACAATGGATATTTTGGAGTTTGCAATGTACTGTTTGCAGGAAAAAAAAATGTTTGTATCTGTATCTAGCTACCATGTGTGTTCAGGTATATGCAGAGCCCAAAAGAGGGCACTAGATCCTCTGAAGCTGGAGTTCCAGGCAGTTATGAGCTAGCTGCCAGACATGGTTCTTCGATCTGAACTTAAGTCCTCTAGAAGAACACCAAGTGCTCTTAATCCCTGGGCCATCTCTCTATGTCTGCAAGGTACTCATGTACTGTTAACACAGGACTGACTCGAAAAAAACTGTATCTCTACTACAAAGTGTTCCTCCAGCATCTGCCCCATGCCCTCCCCATCTGTCTTTCCAATCTCCTGGGTCCACTTGAGATCTCTGAGGACAACAATGCCATTCCTCACTGCTGACACTGTTATGTCCAACATGGTCTTCCAGCTTCATGCCCCTGGAGTCCTAATCACAGACAGCTTTCAAAGCATAACCAGATTCTGCCTCCCAGAATGTTCCTATTCATCTACATCAAGGCTCATCCCTCCCTCTTCTTCAGAACTATCTTTAATAATCCTTTTGCTAGAAACCCAAAGAATGCAAAAGGTATTTAGATTATTAACATATCTCTAATATCTGTCTATGTATTTATTATCTATCTATTATTTGGAGCAGTTTTACTCACTATAACAGCAAATGGAAGCTGCCTAGCTGTTCATCAAAAAATGGATGGATAATGAAAACTCAGTGTGTATATGAAATAGATGATAATCCAGCTCCAAAGAAAAATAAAATCACAAAATTGTGTGAAAATGGATGGGACTGAGAATATATAATACTAACTGTATTCACACAATCTCAGAAAATAAAAACTACATCTTCTCCCTCACATGCATATCACAGCCTGCGGTAGTTTGAATGAGAAATGGCCCCCATAGGTCCGCACGTTTGAATGTTCCCTGGTTGGCAGAACTGTTCAGCAGAAGGATTAGAGGGTACAAATCTTGTTGGAATGAATGTGACATTGACTTTGATTCTTCAAAAGCCCATGTCTTACCTTCTGCCTCATGGTTGTGGATCAAATATAAGCCCCCAGCTATTGCTCCAGTGCCATGCTGGCCTCCCTGCTTGTCTGCGTGCTGCTATGCAGTCCAAGTGTGTATGTTTGTGTGTGTTGGATACATGTTTAAAAATATAATTAATAGTGAAAGTGTAAAAACCCAGACAACATTCCAGGACTTCAGAATGGCTATTCTAATGGTTCACTGAGCTATATAGACTTGGGGCTGGGCACCTGCTTATCTTGCTATATGATATTTTTTATTTGAAGTTCTGTTTTAGAAGATTTTCTGGGCCCATTTGGGCCTGGAGTTTCATACCTTGCCCGCAGCGGCTTTTGTCCCCCAAAGAAACTAATCAGACACTTACATTAATTTCATACTGTTTGGCCCATGTCTCATGCACATTACTAGCTAGCTCTTTCATCTTAAATCAACCCATTTCCATTAATCTGTCTGCCAGGTGGCCCGGCCCGCAGCTCACCTGGATTCCTCACATGTCTCTCTTCTTAGGGAGTCAGATGGAGACTGGCTAACTCCACCCTCCTTCTACCTGTCTGTCCTCTGATCCTCCACCCACTTCTACGGCGCTCCACATAGGCCAAAACAGCTCCTTTATTTACAGCATACAGAGAACATTCCACCATAAAGTTCTTTACAATAAGGTCTCTCTTCCTTGCAGTGTGGGTCTCAGAAGAACAACGGTGTTTTTTATTATTTAAATCACTACCCTCACCCAGTGTGACACTGCATCTCAATTTCTGTCTAGCAAATTGTTACAAGAAATGGAACACTGTACATAGCCTGATCACCAAGAGAGCCAGGGGCAGATGGAAATGGTGCATATGAGCAGCCTGGCCAGGCTTGAGCTGTTGGTGTGAGCAGCCTGGCCAGGCTTAGGCATGGGTTCTTAACCTTTGCTCACACCAGGGTGTGAGACAGAAGTACATAATCCTCACACAAGAAGCTGTTAGCTACCAAAAGATGTTTTGTTTTGTTTTGTTTTGTTTCTAATGAAAATAGGAGGTGATGAAGGCATGTATTCTCTGTCATGGTGCAGCCTGTGTGATATTATGATCCTTGAAAACTGAACGGACTAGGAATCTTCAAGCTCCCAAGAAAACAGGCTATTGCAAAACATGAGTTTGTCAACAGTCTCACCCTCCACCAACAAGCTGTGTGTGTTTAGAGTGGAAAAATATCTACATAATCTGCATCTAAACTGTGTAATTAGCAAGAGTGGGGTGTGTTTTATAATGTTTTGTGAGGCTTGAAGTAGGGAGCAAGTTTCAGGATTATTCATGGGGAGGCCGTGGCTTTGAAGCCCATTAAGAATCTTGAGTTATCAAAGCTTGTCTGTATTTAGACAAGAATTGTTTTTGTTGGTTGGAGTAGAAACCGGAAGGGCCGAGAGAGAAAGAAAAGGTACAAGAAGAGCCAGGGGATAGGGGACTCCAAACACAGCCAGGGCAAGCTTGTCTCATCCAAACGGAATTCTTAAGGGGTCCCTGCCCCATCCTGTGGCCCTGGGGGTTTCCAACTAACCTTCAAGAAGCAGAGGCCCTTCTGCTAATGGGCTCCGACCCTTGGGTGCTTTCAGCCACTGCAAGGAAAACCCCTAGAGCCTGGTCGCGTGCGAATATGTGAGCCAGACTGCCTTGAAGTATAGAACCTGCGTGCCATAGAGAAGCATCCCACATGGCCTCTGTGAATTGGAGAAGAAAAAAATGGGTCGGGGTTAGGGTCCAATCACAGGAAGCCTCCCAGAGGAGGGAGTAAAGGTAATAACAAGGTCAGAGCTGATTGGCCAGGAGCCTAGAGGCCCTTGGGAAAGAGACAGGAAAGTACCTCAGCAGTGGAGCTGCAGTCCTGAAGAGGAATTGGCAAGGGAAATGCGGGCTGAGCAGTGAAGCCACGTGAGACCCCCACCCGGGAGAGGCAGGAGCTCTGTAGCTCTGGGGCCTGTACTGGTCATTGGACTGCTGGCTCCGCCTAGCGCTTTGTTCAAATTCAAAGATATGCAAGAGCTTCCTTCTTACAATTCTCCATCCATGTAACCACAGCCCCCTTCAAGTTTGGTTGCTTTGTTTTATTTAGCCAGCAAGCTTTCCAGTCCAATTCTCATTGAACACCTTTAGAAGCTTTATGAATATGGAAGGAGAAATCACTTGTGTGGAAACAGCAGCCTTCTCCCACTGACATCCCACAAAGACAGATAATCACAGAAATTGCTCTCCCGGAATCCTGGGAATTGTTCGGCGGAGATTTGTATTAGATTATGTCATTTCGGTTCTTTTCCCTTTTCCTTTAGGAACAAAATGACAAATTCTTCCCAGGTGGCTGCAAGAAAATTAAAAGTACAGCCCATCTGTACTCTTGCCTGAAATGGGAAGCAAAAAAAAAAGGAGGAAAGATAAAAATCACATTTCATATGAATCTGTGCCCTAAATTCAAGCCAGTCAGCAGTTGTGGAAAAGTCCAATGAGACACCTCAGCACCCCGGCCCCTGACAAAAATAATAATTCCCACCATGTGCTAAGATGATCAATGCTTTCAGGATACTACAGAGTATGTCAAGAACCATACCTGGAGGTCAGCTGCTGTTGACATGTAGAAAGTTCTTATATTTCTTCTGCAGGAGTGAGAGACAGTATATGAAGCCGGAGGGGAATGGCTTTGGTCAAGAAGAGAAATATTAATCAAACTGGTGACTGGAGTCTCCATTGCAAGAACCAACAGCTGACACTTGGCCACAGAGTAGATGGCCAGTGCTTTAAGAATGCCGGAAGAACTAAAAATCCACATGAGTTGAGGTGCACTTGGTGGGATCACTGCCAGATGCATTCTGAAAAGAGAACAGCTACTGGGCTATGGCAGGAAAGCCAAGGCAAACATAGCATCAAGGAAGAGCCAAGATAAGCAGCAGATACTACCTTCATGCTGCATGGTATGGGGAGCATTTTCAACACCATGTACAGTGATCAATAAAAAGTTCAAAAATGGCTCTAGGACCTAGGCCTCAGAGCACAACTTCTGCCCGCCCCCCACCTATGGCTGCCCCAGTGGCAGGCTAGAAAGGAAGATTTCTGGGGGCAGGCCTCCCCACCAACACCCCTGTCAGACCTTGTAATATTCAAGTCCTTCTCCACCCCCAAACCCACCAATTCCTCTGCTACCTCTGAGACACAGACTCAGCCAGCTCCAACTGGACCAAGAAGTGAGCAATTGTTCTCCCAGCCAGGCATCCCTGCCTCTAGGACCTAGGCCCCAGGGCACAACCTGCACCCCACCCCCAACTCCTACTTGCAGGCCAGCAGGGAAGACTCCTACAGGCAGGCCTCCCCACCAACAGCCTTCATGGAACCCTGTAATGTACAAATCCCACTCCACCTCCCAAACCAATCCATCCTTGAGACCCCAGCAGCTCCCTGAGACTTAGCCAGTGCATACTGGACCAAGAGCAGCTCCTGGAGACACAGACATTGCTTGCATCAACTAGGAGAAGAGCTGCAAGAATACATACAACAACATAAAGAACAATATGACACCACCAGAACTTACAAGTTCTACAACAAGACTTAAACATTATAATATAGAAGGAGCAGCAGAAAAAAATGACCTTAAAAATAACTTTATGAAGATGAAGATGATAGAGGCCTTTAAAGAGGAAATGAAAATTTTTCTTAAAAAATTTGAAGAAAAGACAAACAAAAATTGGAAGAAATCAATTAATCCCTTAAAGAAAGCCAAGAAAATCAAGAAAAAGAAATCAAAGAGGTGAAAGAAACAGCTCAAGTCTTGAAAATTGAAATAGAGGCAATAAAAAAGACACAAACAAAGGGAATAATGGAAACAGAAAAATCTGAGGAAATGAATAAGAACTACAGATGCAAGCATAACCAACAGATGCAAGAGATGGAAGAGAGAATCTCTGGCATGGAAGATACAATAAAGGAAATAGATTTGTCAGTTATAACACAAAATGTCCAAGAAATGGTGAACATCATGAAAAGGGCAAACCTAAGAATAATAGAGATAGAAGAAAAAGAAGAATGCCAGATCAATGGCACAGAAAATATATTCAACAAAATCATAGAAGAAAACATTCCCAACCTAAAGAAGAAAATGCCTATGAAGAGAAAAGAAGCTTACAGAACACCAAATGTACTAGACCCTCCAAAATGTCACCTCTCCATATAATAATCAAACCACTAAATATACAGAATAAAGAAAGAATATTAAAAGCTGCAAAGGAAAACAGCCAAGTAACTTATAAAGGCAGACCCATCAGAATAACACCTGACTTCTCAGTGGAGACTATGAAAGCTAGAAGGTCCTGGACAGACCTTATGCAGACACTAAGAGACAACAGATGCCAGCCCAGACTATTATACCCAGCAAAACTTTCAGTCACTATAGACAGTGTTAGCATTCTGACCCACTTCCTAGAGTCCTTGCCAATAAGCAATAACCTGGCCTGCCCACTGTCCTGACTTCTTTTCATAAAAAAAAAAAAAAAACAAAACAAAAAAAAAACACAACTATTTTTTTTTCTCTCTGCTCTCTTCTCCCTTCACCAGGTAATACGTACCTCTGCTTATCTCTCTCTGGCTCTTCTTTCCTCCCTCTTCCCAATCTCTCTCCCTCTAATGAAATAAAAGGTTTTCACTTGAGCTCCCTGCAAGTATGATTTTCCTGCCTACAACTCTCAGCTGCTGCCATGTAGGGGCTGTCCACATGGTGTCTCTAGCTCTCATCTACCATGAGGCCCTTTGGCTTCCACCCACCAGGGTCTTTCTCTCCTACCATTTCTAAAATTCAGCAGATGGCAAAAACAAGATATTGACAAAACCATATTTAAACAATACCTATCAACAAATTTATCCATACAGAAAGCACTAGACAAAAACGCAAATACCAAAGAAGGGAAACACACACACACTAAAAAAAAAAAAACAAAAACAAAAACAAAAACAAAAAAACAACTCAGCAATTAACAATCACTGGTCATTAATATCCCTTAATATAAGTGGACTCAATTCTCCTATAAAAAGACACAGGCTAACAGGATGGATATGAAAGCAGGATCTATCCTTCTGCTGCACACAAGAAACACACCTCAACTTCAGAGACAGATACAACCTCAGAGTAAAGGGTTGGTTAAAAAAAAAAAAAAAAATTTCCAATCAAATAGACTTAAGAAGCAAGCTAGTGTAACTATCCCAATATCTAACAAAATAGACTTAAAACAAAATCAATCAAAAGAGACATTACGTATTTACCACAGGAAAAATTAATAAAGTCTCAATTCTGAACATTTGTGTTCCAAATACAAGGGTACCCACATATGTACAATATTACTAAAGCTTAAATTGCACATCAAACCACACACTAATAGTGGGAGATTTCATTACCCCACTCTCAGCAATGGACAGGTCTGCCAGACAGAAACTCAACAGAGGAATAAGGAATCTAACAGGTGTTATGATTCAAATGGACTTAATAGATATATACAGAACTTTCCACCCAAACAAAAAAGAATATGAATATTTCTTCTTCTTCTTCTTCTTCTTCTTCTTCTTCTTCTTCTTCTTCTTCTTCTTCTTCTTCTTCTTCTCCTTCTTCTCCTTCTCCTCCTTCTCCTTCTCCTTCTCCTCCTCCTCCTCCTCCTCCTCCTTCTTCTTCTTCTTCTTCTTCACACCTTATGGAATCTTCTCTAAAATTGTTCACATACTCCGTCACAAAGCAAATCTCAACAGATTAAAAAAAATGGAATAACCCCCTGCATTTTATTAGATCACCATAGCTTAAAGTTAGAATTCAACAACAGCATGAATTACAGAAAGCCTTTAATCCCATAGAAACTGAATAATGCTCAACTGAATCACCACTGTGTCAAGGGTATAAGATTAGGAAATTAAAGACTTCCTAGAATTCAATGAAAATCAATGTACAACATATCCAAACTTATGGTACACTATGAAATCAGCACTAAAAGGAAATTTTATAGCACTAAGTGCCTTCATAAAGAAGTTGGAGGAATCTCACACAAACACTCAATAGCACAGCTAAAAGCTCTAGAACAAAAAGAAGCAAACTTACCCAAGAGAAATAGTGTAGTTGGAAGTTTCTGTCCCACAAAAAAAATCTCAAATACCCAGCAGCTGCTTCTAAAGTAATTGACTTGGAGGCTTAATATTATAGTAAAGGCTGAGCCAGTAGCTCTTACATTTAAATTGACACATAATTCTTATCTATTCTTAGCCACTTGTCTTAATATCTTTGCTCAGTTCCCATCCTGCTTCCTGTCTGTCTGGTGACTCCTTCTCTGCCTTTCCTCTTCCTAGAAATTTTCTAGTCTGGTCGCCCTGCCTCTACCTCTTGTCTGACTACTAGCCAATCAGTGTTTTATTAAACCAATACCAGTGAAAATTCTTTAAAGTGTACCAGAGCATTATCCTATATTTCCCTTTTTCATTTGTCTTTTTAAAACAAGAACCCCAATTCTAATCTCCTTTTATAGCTTTATCCTGACCATTATCTATAACAACTTGTAATCAACACTCTAGACAAAATCAAGCATCCATAATCCATCCTTTGGTAATGTGGGTATAACTCTCTAGACTACTTCCTGCTGATTGGGGTGCTTGTAATCTCAAGGGGGCCCAAAGAAAATTTAGGATTATAGACAAGTCCTGAGTGGAGTTGTCTGTGAGGCTGGATGATCTCAGCCAGCAGCCTTGAAGTGGTTCTGGGTGCAGAACTCAGAGGAAACTGTAACAGAGAAGCACTGAAACATCAAATCATGTGCACCATTCCCATAGAGGGGCTCTTCCTAAATCAAGCCTTATTTTTTTTAACCTGGAATAAATCCACATCCTCTCATTTTTTTGTAAAAGTAAAAAGAAAACCTCTCTTCTAAAGTAAAGTATATTTTTACTTAAATTTTACAGCCAAGGTATTTTCAAACTATATAGATTGATTTAATCTGGCAACATTTATAATCAAATGGATTTTTTTTGTTTTGTTTTGTTTTTTAGCAGCTGTTGTTCTTCCTCAGCAGACAACACAATAACATACAGTATTCAGACTCTCTGTGTATTTTCCATCTTTATGTGGCTTTATTACTTTATTTCTTTTTAAGAACTTTATTCTTTTTCTTTTCTTTTCCAAGTCTACATATATTTTAAAACATACTCGGGGCTGGAGAGATGGCTCAGTGGTTAAGAGCACTGTCTGCTCTTCCAGAGGACCGGGGTTCAATTCCCAGCACCCACATGGCAGCTAACAACTGTCGGTAGTTCCAGTTCCAGGCAAACACCAAGGAAAATAAATAAATGAATAAAGTTTTAGAAAAAAAAACATACTATAAGCCATTTAAGGTTTTGTTGTGTCTGAATCTGTCTTTACTGTATAACTCTATTTTTTTTTTTAACCAGACTAGGCTTTAATCTGCTAAGAAAATGGCTAGAATTAAAGCCTTGTAGCTAGGATTAAAGCCTTGGCTATGGCAGCTGGCTCCACCTATCTTCTTGGTCTGTGAGAGTTTAGCTTCATGGCAGAGGTACAGAAAAGAACCAGGTTAACCACCCCAATTCTGGGGGAATTTTAGAGTTCACACTGCCACTAAATAGAGTACTGCTACCTTCTGCTCATAAACTTCATATAAGTGTTTGGCAGCAGGGCCTCTTTAAAAATCCACACATAGTTTTTGCTGCTAATGCTGAATCAGGAAGCCTCTTCTAAAGGACCCCCACCCTTGCCCATCACTAGCAAACAGAACCCACCCAAGAGAAAGCTACTACCTTGCTTGACTCTGTTCTTTTGTATCTAGAATCCCTTTTAAGCTTTTTCAGACTTTATATGGATATAAATGCCTCATGTTGGGTGCCATTTGTAGTCAGAAGTTTCTGTCCCACCAGAAACTCAAATACCCAGCAGTTGCTTCCAAAATAACTGACTCAGAGGCTTAATATTATAGTAAAGGCTGGACCAGTAGCTCTTACATTTAAATTAACACATAATTCTTATCCATGTTTAGTCACTTGTCTTAGTACCTTTGCTCAGTCCAGCGTTCTCATCTTGTTTCCTCTATGTCTAGCTAGTGACTGCTTCTCTGCTTTTTCTCTTCCCAGAATGCTTCTAGTTTGGTCTCCCCACCTCTACTTCCTGCCTGACTATTGGCCAATCAGCATTTACTTAAACCAATATCAGTGACAAATCTTGATAGTATACAAGAGCATTATTCTACAAATAACAAATTGAGGGCTGAAATCAATAAAATAGAAACAAAGAGAACAATACAAAGAACAATACAAAGAAACAAATAGTTTCTTTGAGAAAATTAACAAGATAGACAAGCCTTTATGCAAACTAACAAAAAGGTAGAGATAGAACATTCAAATTAACAAAATCAAAAATAAAAAGAAAGAGAACAACAGACAATGAGAAAATCCAGAGAATCGCCAGATCATACTTCAAACACTTGTGTTCCACAAAATTGGGGAATCTAAAAGAAACAGACAATTTTATGGATAGGTACCACATACCAAAATTAAATCAAGACTAGATAAGCAATTTAAATAGACCTATAACCCCTAAGGAAATAGAAGCAGCCATTAAAAGTATCCTTCCTGTGAACTGCAGAAATGTGAAGTAGAAATTCATTTGGCATCAACAAGGTTGACCCATCAGAGCCAAGGGCCCTGACGGAAGTAAAGCCAAAACTCAAAGAGTTTTGGTACTAATTACCTTTCAAATGTATTATCTGTTTTCTGCAATGAATTTCTTTTGTATAATTATAGCTTTCCCAAATGTTATTATCTTGGAATTCATTTCACAGAAACTTCTACCAATGTGAGTGGTCATTTATTGGACACAATTTTCCCCATACATCTGGGTCATATGAACAACTTCCCTAGTGATGTGTGAAAACAGTCATACAGACAAGACCTCTTTCTCACAATTCGGGTCATTGTTCCTTTTTCCAGAGCAGACTGGGAAATCTGCCTTCCTGCAAATATCTTTATTAGTAGGCATCTGGTCAGAGTCAGCCCTCAGATAAAGTATTTCATTTGAAACATTTCTCAGATACCCTAGGACAACTAGATAGATGAGACACTAGTGTGCTCTAAGCTCACCTTTCCTACAGGTAAGAAAACTATCCTGAACTAACACCACAAATCTTAGATTCTTGACTCCCTATACTTGTGTACACTTCAATTTATCAACATAAGATCCTAGCTTAGAGACGTATTGCTTGTGATATGGTGAAAAGGTCATCAGCCTATTGCTAGTTGCCAGTGTAAAAACAAACATTCACTCTAAAGTTTTGTGCCACAGTGGCCAGGGCAGCTAGAAGGTGACAGGTTCCAGTTCTTGTGCAAATTGAGCCTCATCTTCACTTTATTCCACAGCTTAGTTGTAATCCTTAGATCTAAGTCCCTTTTTAGCAACATCCTAGTAAAAGTGCCACTGCATTAAAAAGCTGCACATTTTCCTCCTTTGCTTAGATAGGTCATCTGGATAACCAAGGACACTCCCTCCCCCACATACCTACCCAAAAAAGCAAATGAAAACAGCACAGAGATTTTATCTTGCTCATATTTTTTTCTGATAATAAACTTTTAACCTTATACCTAGCCACATTTAAGAAAGTAGATGGAGCACAGGATCCTCCCCTTACATTGCTCTGTTGATTTAATCCTTGGTTGAGCTCACCAGAAAACATTTTACCAGCCATTCTCACCTTGTGCCATAAATGAATGCTGGCAGTTACTGCCTTGTGTGTGAATCTTATCACCTCTCTCTGTAACCCTGAGAAATTCAAGCCCTGCCTGCATTGCATTGCCAAGGAGTTACTACTTGGGTAAGTATATGACCCTGTATTCCCATTGTTGTCATTGTGATCAAAAAAGATGATAAACTAAAGAACCCAATATGAGTAGATTCACTGATATTTTAGATAAGTAGATAATCCCACTGGCAGTAGAGCCTTCCTTAGACCCTGAGAGAAAGACTTTGGTTTGGGGGCTTTGGAGGTTTTTGTTGTCTCCCAAATTGCACAGGCTAGATGGTTTTAGCTCAGAATCCTACCAGAATTTCAAAGAAGAATTAATACCAATACTGCTCAAATTGTTCCACACAATAGAAACAGAAGGAACATTGCCAAATTCTTTTTATGAGGCTACAGTTATTCTAATACCCAAACCACACAAAGATGTAGCAAATAAAGATAATTGTAGACCAATCTTCCTCATGAACATTGATGTAAAAATAATCAATAAAATACTGACAAACCAAATCCAAGAACACATAAAAAAAAATCATCCACCATGAGGAAGCAGACTTCATCCCAGAGAAGCATGGATGGGTCAACATACAAAAATCAGTCAATGTAATCAACCATACAAACAAAATGAGAGAAAAAACACACAATTATCTCATTAGATGCTGAAAAAGCATTAGACAAAATCCAACACTCATTTATGATAAAGGTCTTAGAGAAGGGATACAAGGGATATATTATAATAAATATAATTTACAGAAAGCCAATAGCCAACATCAAATTAAATGGAGAGAAACTCAAAGCAATTCCACTAAAATCAGGAACAAGACAAGGCTTCCTACTCTCTCCATTTCTATTTAATACAGTATTCAAATTTCTAGCTAGAGCAGTAAGACAATAAAAGGAGATCAAGGGATACAAATTGGAAAGGAAGAAGTCAAACTTTTGCTATTTGCAAATGAATGCTAGTATATATAAGTGACTCCCAAAATTCTCCTAGGAAACTGCTACAGCTGATAAACACCTTCAGTAATGTGGCAGAATACAAGATTAACTAAAAAAAAAAATCAGTAGTCCTTCTATATACAAATGATAAATGAGCTGAGAAAGAAACCAGAGAAATATCACCTTTTATTATAGCCACAAATAACATAAAATATATTAGGATAACTCACACTAAGCAAGTGAAAGACCTGTATGACAAGACCTTTAAGTCTTTGAAGAAATAAATTGAAGAAGATATCAAAAAATGGGAAGATCTCCCATGCTCATGGATAAGTAGAACCAACATAATAAAATTGCAATCATACCAAAAGCAATCTACAGATTCAATGCAATCCCATTAAAATCTCAGCACAATTCTTCACACACCTCAAAAGAACAATACTCAACTTCATATGGAAAAACAAAAAAAAGTAGGATAGCTAAAACAATCCTGTACCATAAAGCAACTTCGAGAGGCATCACCATCCCTGGCTTCAAGCTCTAGTATTGAGATATAGTAATAAAAATAGTTTAGTATTGGCATAAAAACCAACATGTGGACCAGTGGAATAGAACTGAAACCCTGACATTAAACCACACATTCATGAATACCTGGTTTGTTTGTTGTTTGTTGCTTGTTTTTTTTTTCTTCTTTTTTTTTTTACATTGAAGCCAAAACATTAGAAAAAGGAAAGCATCTTCAACAAATGGTGCTGGCATGAACAAATGTCAACATGTAGAAGAGTGCAAATAGATTTATATCTATCACCATGCCAAAAAAAAAGCCCTCAAGTCCAAATGGATCAAGGATCTCAACATAAATTTAATTACACTAAGCCTGATAGAAGAGAAAGTAAGAAGTTGCATTGAAGACATTCACACAGGAGACCACATCCTAAATATAACACCAGTAGCACAGACACTGAGAGCAACAATTAATAAATGGGACCTCCTAAAATTGAGGCGCTTCAATTTTAGGCAAAGGACATGGTAAATAAGACAGAAATGACAGCCTACATAATGGGAAAAGATCTTCACCAATCCCTCATCTGACAGAGGGCCAATCGCCAAAATATATAAAGAACTCAAGAAACTCAACACCAAATACCAAACAATCCAATTCTTAAAATGACCTACAGAGCTAAACAGAGATTCTCAGCAGAAGAATCTCAAATGGCTGAAAGACATTTAAGAAACTGCTCAACATTCATAGTAATTAGTGAAATGAAAATCAAAACAATTCTGAGATTCCATCTTATACCTGTCAGAATGGTTAAGATCAAAAACACCCATAACAGCTTATGTTGGAAACGATGTAGAGCAAGGGAAACACTCTTCCACTGTTGATGGGAGTGAAAATTTGTATAGCCACTTTGGAAATCACTATGGTGACTTCTTAGAAAATTGGGAATCAGTCTACCACAAGACTCAATAATAACATTCTTGGGCATATATCCAAGTGATGCTCCATAATACCACAAGGACACTTGCTCAACTATATTCATTGCAACAGTATTCATAATAGCCAGAACCTGGAAAAAAACTTGTAGTGATATATTGTATATTTAATAAAAATCAGTTAGGAATATCAGAGAACAGAGCCATCTCTCCAGCATTTTTTTTTTAGACAGGGTTTTCTAACAGTCCTAGCTGTCCTGGAACTTGCTTTGTAGACCAGGTTAGCCTCAAACTCACAGAGATCCTTCTATCTCTGCTTCCCAAGTGCTGGGAATTATTGGCATATGCCACCACTGCCTGGATTTACATCACCACACAACCTAGATGCCCCTCAACTAAAGAATGGGTAAAGAAAATATGGTACATATACACAATAAAGTATTACTCATCAGTAAAAAAAAAAAAATGATGACATCATGAAATTTGCAGGCAAATTGGTGGAAGTACAAAAATATCATCGTGGATGAGGTTACCCAGATTCAGAAAGACAAATATGGTATGCACTCACTCATAAGAGGACACTAGATTTAAAGCAAAGGATAACCAGACTACAATACATAGTTCCAGAGAAGATAGATAACAAGGAGGACCCCAAGAAGAATGTGTGGATTGTCCTGAGAAGGGGAAATAGATAAGATCTTCTGAGTAAACTGGGGGGAGCAATAGATGGGAGGGGCTGGGGGGGTCAGAACATGAGGGATGGAAATGGTTCAGCTGGAACAGGGATGGAGTGGGAGAGCAATGAAAGAGAGAGATCTTGATAGAGGGAGACATGATGGAGTTAGGGAGAAAGCTGGTACTAGACAAGTTCCCAAGAATCCACAAGGATGACTCCAGTTTAGACTTGTAGCAACAGTGGAGAGGGTACCTGACCCTGGCTTACTCTGGTAATCAGATTGGCAAATACCCTAACTGTCATCATAGAGCCTTCATCCAGTAACTGATGGAAGCAGATGCAGAGATCCACAACCAAGCACCAGGCTGAGTTCTAGAAGTTCAGTCGAAGAGAGGGAAGAGGGATTATATGAGCAAGAGGGGTCACAATCATGGTGGAGAAATCTACAGACAACCGAACCAAGCTAGTGGGAACTCAGGACCTTTAGACCTACATACAGCTGTGGAGTCTGCATGGAACTGAACTAGGCCTCTGCATATGAGAAATAGTTGTGTAGTAGCTTGGTCTATTTGAGGGGCCCCTTGGCAGTGGGATCAGGATCTATCTCTGGTCCATGAGCTGGCTTTTTGGAGCTCATCACCTATGGAGGAACACCTTATACAGCCTTGATGCAGGGCAGAGGGGCTTGGACCTGCCTCAACTTAATGTGCCGCCAGGTGTTGCTAACTCCTCATGGGAGGCCTTCCATTTTTAAAGGAGAGTATGGGGGAGTGGGTCATGGGGGAAGACCATGGGGGAATGGGAGGGGGGATGAGACAGATATCTGTGGTTGATATATAAAATAAATTTCAAAATTGCTTAACTTTTTAAAAAAAAAGTATAAATTGTCTCTGATTGTTTCTGTGCTTAATAAACTTTTTTGAGAGCTCAAAAAATAAAAAGTTCAAAAATGGCTTCCAAGTGTAACTTCATGATTCACTGTCAACACAGCATGCTCGTTTCACTGTCATAGTCTGTCAATATAATTTAGTTATGAGTAGATGGCAGTTTCCAAGGTAGATAGAAGTAGTCATCTATGTATAAGTCTCCATGGACACAAAGACACACACACACACACACACACACACACACACACACACACACCACCCTATGCAAACATGGAGTCCTATACTATAACATTGGCACTCCTTCTACCTGAATACCACCTTGTCTAGACCATGCTGAATAACCTCCAGTCCCAATCCACAGATAACCATCAGCTTCTTAAACCTATAACATACTTTCTTTAGGCCCACCAACCAGCTCCCAAATCATGACACAGAGACTTAGTATTAGTTATGAATGCTCAGCCTTGTCTTATGCTTGCCCCACTAGCTCTTATAACTTAATCTGACCTATTTTTATTCACCTATATTTTTCCTCGGGGCTTTGTACCTTTCTTTCATTCTGTCTGTCCTACTCTGTCTAGCTGGCTGGCAGCTGCCTTGCTGCCTGACCCTGGGTGGTTCCCTCTCTTTTTCCTCATCCTACTTATTCTCTCTGCCCACCAGCCCTGCCTATCTCTCATCTTTCTAGCTGTTGGCTGTCAGCTTTTTATTATACTAACCATGTGCCTTATGCAGAGAAGGTGAAAGAAACAGCAACACATCTTTACATCATTAAACAAAGGTAGCAGAAGCAAATATAACACAGCTTTACATCATTAAATAAATATTCCACAACATGGACCTAAGTCTTTTCTTTGCAGAACTGAGAGAAGTCACTAGAAAGCCCTGGTGAGCAGCTATGATGATTTAATCTCTGCTTTGAAGAGGCGGAATAACCACTTCAGTGGCACATCTGTGTCTCCAGATCCTGAGATGCCTAGAAAACCCTTTACTGATGATTCTTTTGAGTCCTTATTCTCTCCTTTCTTAAAAAGGATATTTTAAAAATAATATTTTGGGGTCTGAAAGGTTGTTCATCAGGTAAAGCACTTGCTGTATCAGCCGAACAACCCGAGTTTAATCTCCAGAATTCACAGAAAGGTAGAAGGAGAGAATCTATCGCACCGGGTTGTACTCTGATCTCCACACGTGTTCTATGCACATGCATGTGTATACACCCATACGTGCACACACACTTAGCAATAATTTAAATTTTTAATTGTTAAGAATCATATCTATGGTATAAAATATGCTTTAAAATATGTACACATACGGACATATGGAATGGCTAAATCAGCTAATGAACATATGCATTATATAACATATATTTACTGGACAGCATATTGTCAATCAGTCATCATGTTGTATAATAGATCTATTGCCTTCATAAGTACTTGATTAGATGTGAACGGCTACCTCTTGGTAGATAGGACCAAGTGTCCTGGCTAGTTTTAACTATCAACTTCACACAGCCTAGAGTCACCTATTGTTGTATGTTAGGTAAAGATGTCTTACATTATTTTATGCTGTGAAATATTTGTTTAATGATGCAAAGATAAACTGCATTCAACTCTGTAGAGCTGTGTTATTTTGTGTGTCTAAAACACCTGACTGCTCTAATAAAGAGCTGAATAGCCAATAGATAGGCAGGAAACTCACGGGGGTGGGGGCTGGTGGGCAGAGAGAATAAATAAGAAAAGAGAAAAAAAATAAAGGAGGGAGGAATGGGAAAAGAAGAAAGAGAGGAGGACATGGGGGCGGGGCTCAGCCACACAGTCACACACTCACACAGTCACACAGCCACACAACCACACAGTCACACAACCACACAGTCACACAGCCACACAGTCACACAGTCACACAGCCACACAGCCACACAGTCACACAGCCACACAGTCACACAGCCACACAGCCACACAGCCACACAGCCACACAGCCACACAGTCACACAGCCACACAGCCACACAGTCACATAGCCGCAGAGTGAGAAGGAAAGAAAGGAATATGGAATAGATAAGGATAAAAGCCCAGAAGATAAATGGGATCGGTTTTTAAGGAAAGCTGGCTAGAAATAAGCCAAGCTAAGGCTGGGCATTCATAAAAAGAATAAGTCTTCATGTATTGATTTGGGAGCTGATGGAGTACTCCAAAGAAGTATCAAAAAAAAAAAAAAAAAAAAAAAAACCAGCTACAGTCACCCGAGAGTAACCAAGAGGAGTAACCAAGGAATTGCCTCAGACAGATTGGTGCTTGTCTGGGATTGTCTTGATAACCAATTGATACTGGATGGCCCAGGTCACTGTGGGTGACACTAGTCCTGTGCAGATAGTCATGGGGTGTGTAAAGCCAGAAATTGAACCAGAGAATGAATATCATTCTCCCATGGTTCCTGCCCTAAAATCCCTCAAGGGTGAATTGTAACCTGGAAGCATAAATAAATAAAAGCAGCACACAACTTTATTCTCAGCACTTGGGAGGCAGAGGCAGAGGTAGGTGAATCTCTAGGTTCAAGTCCAGTCTGGCCTATAAAGGGAGTCCAAAGACAGCCAGGGCTATACAGAAAAACCCTGTTTTGAAAAAAAAAAACAATAAGAATAGGTCAAATAAGAGGGGGACTGGAAAGATGGCTCAGCGGTTAAGAGCACTGACTGCTTTTCCAGAGGACGGGGGTTCAATTCCCAGTACCCACATAGCAGCTCACAACTATCTGTAGTTCCAGTTCCAGGCAAACACCAAGGCAAATAATTAAATAAAATAGTTTTTCTTTTTTAAAAAAAAAAAAAAAAAAAAAAAAGAATAGGTCAAATAAATCCTTTCCTACCCAAGTTGTTTTTGATATGTATTTGTCATGGCAACAGAAAGGGAACTAGAATATTAGGTAACTTGAGAATTTCGAGATACATACAAATTCTTCTATGACATTTCAAAAAATATTTAATTTCTGTACCTGGCAATATGGAGAGTGGTTGGAAAATTCTAGGCTAAACTAATTAAAAATGGCAAACTTCAAATTTTAGCTCACAATAAAGCTTGTCTAAGTGTGTATTCCTGGAGTTTCTTGTGGTAGCAGAATGACACAGAAATGCCCCCCAACCCTAAAAATGTGGTGACAAGAAACCACAGGATAAGGAACCTAGAAGTGACCGTGAATACTGTCAGCCAAGGAACCTAGAAGTGACCGTGAATACTGTCAGCCAACAGACTTTCAACAATGACACTGAGAACACACTGCATAGAAAAGCAAATATTCTCAATAAAAGGTGCTAGAACAATTAGAATAAACACACAAAAGAATGTAATCAGATCTTTCTCACACCCAGTACAAAAAAAAATCAACTCAAAGCAGATTAAAGATGTACATGTAAGACCTGAAGCCATGAAACTGTTAGAAGAAAATATGAAAAATGCTTTAGGACACTGGAACAAGAGAGGAGGTTTTGGACAAGACCCTTTAAGCACGGAGAGCAAATGCAACAATACACAAATATGCCAAACAGAAAGGCTGTTTCACAGAGAAGACCACCAGAGTGAAGAAATAGCCTACGCATTGAACTACATTCTTTACAAACTACGGTTGATATGTCAAGAATACATAAGGAACTGGAAAAGTTCAATCACACATTCAAAATTAAACTGTTTTTTAAATGGGCAAATCTAAGTAGACATTTTTCAAAAAGAAAACACACAAAATGGTTATGAAAACATATTCAGTGTCACAAATCATCAGAAAGACAGACAATGAGAATGTCGCTGCTGAAGGCTAGAAGGGAAGAAAAACCCAGGGGGAATAAAGTTCACCACTGGCATTGCTTCAAACAGTACGAAAGATCCTTAAAAAAATTAAAAAGAGAACAATCATATGATTCAGGAATCCTACTACTGCATATATAGTCACAGCTCATGACATCTGTATATTGAAGAGACATCTACATGTCTAAGTTTATGCAGGACCATCAGCAAGAGCCGAGAAATGGAAACAACCTAAGTGACCCTCAAATGACAAATAAAGAAAATGAAGTTCATACACACAAAAGAATAGCATAAACCCAAAAGAATGAAATCCTGCCAGTTATTATGACAGGCACAGAACAGTGTTGAAAGAAATAAGCCAGATACAGAAAGATACAATCTCACTCAGCTGTGGAATCTAATATAAGTTCTGAAGTCTGAAAGCAAAATGGTGGCTATCAGAGTCTGCAGTTAAACTGGACCAAGTAAATGGGAGTGAAATGCTGTGGTGTGTTATTTCCTAGTACAGTGACCAGATAACAATTGTGTACTGTTATCTCAAAAAGCTAGAAGAAAGGACTACGGGTATTTTAGCCATAAAAATGATAGACACTTGAGGAGGCAGAAAAAGATAACCTGATCACAATATTGTACAATGTGTATTGAAACACTACCTGATGCCTTGCTATTGTATACAATGTTTATGTTTGTACGTATAGATGAAAAATGGAGTTGGTGCTAGTGAGAAGATTCAGATGGGAAAGGTACTCTCTCAGTCAATGGACTAAAATCTCCTGAAGCCATGAGCTGAAATAAATCTTCCCAACCTAAATATGCTTCATAGGCATTCAAAAGCAATGGAGTACAAAACAAACCTGGCATTCTACTAAACAAAACTACCTGGGGGGCATATGGGAATGATCTGTGCTTTTTATTTTTATTTTTCAACTTCTCTGTAAACCTAAAGTTTCTCTGAAATAAAAGGCTTACTGTAGTAAATGTGGATTCCCAGATGTCTCACCTCTAGAGGTAATAACTTAGTAGGCCTGCAGGGAGACAGATCTAACCACTGTGGGTTGTATGCATGATCTTTAAAAGGTGACAGTCCAAGACACACTTATTCAACTGTAAGACAAATTGGCCAATGAGAGGTCTACTCATTTCCCTCTTCATTTGAGAGCCAGGAGCTTCAAAGATAAAGCTGGCTTCCTTTTTCTTTTTTGAGCAATGAATTCTATTCTCCCTGCTGAGCCATTCGGAAAACACTGTGGTATTGTTCCTGGCTATTCAGCACAGGCCACATTTCCTTGCATTTCAACAATCTCCATGTAGAATCTCATCCATACAGAATAAGCTCTGAACATCAGTGATGGTTACAGACTGCTCTGCGACCCCCAGCTCTGTAAGCCTGCAAAGAAAAATTTAAAATAGAATAAATGGCATTGCTTTCAAGAAGCCCTCAAACTGAGCCCCATGTTGCAGGAACAAAAACTATTCATTCACCAGAAAAAAAAAACACCCCCCCCAAAAAAAAACAGCAGAGGGGAGGCAACATGCACAGCTTCAAAACTTCATTCTACTGAGTATAGGTGGGCTTGGTCTAATGACCTTCTCAAATGCTTTAAGATATTTATTTTATATCTGATCAAGTAAAATACTATTTGAGCTAATGAGCATTGATGGTCTTCAATGGTAAATAGGTGTCTTGTGAGATCAGTAAAGCAGTTTACCTGAGGGCGATTGTCTTAGCAAGAGTGACTATTGCTGTGATGAAACACCATGACTAAAGAAAGTTGGGGAGGAAAGAGTTAATTTCACTCACAGTCCCATATTACAGTTCATTTTCAAAGCATGAGATCAGAAACTCAAGCCAGGAAAGGAACCTGGAGGCAAGAGCTGATGCAGAGATAATAGAGGGATGCTGCTTACTGGCTTGCTCCTTGTGACTTGCTCAGCCCTGATTTTCTTATAGAGCCCAAGACCACAAGCCCAGGGATGGTATCACCCACAATGGGCTGGGCTCTCCCTTACTGACTAGTAATTAAACAAATGCCCTACGTCTGGATCTCATGGAGGCATTTCCTCACTGATGACTTTAGCTCATATCAAGTTGACATAAACTAGCCAGCACAAGGAAGAGTGTATGAAACTATGGCTCAGAGGATACAGCACTCACTGCACAAGGCTGATACGGTAACTTGAGTTCAAAACTTGGAACCAACTTAAAAGTAAAGGAGAGAAGAGACTCCTCCACAAAGCTGTCCCCTGATTGCCACATGCACTCTATGACATGCAAACCCATACAACGCATCATATTGGTGGGAGGTGAGGGTGCATATACGCATGTGTGTTTAACCAAACTGACCTATTAATTACCTTTCTCTTACTTTGATAAAATACCAAGAACAAGGCAACTGATAGTAGAGTTCATTAAGGCTTACGGTTCCAGGGGGCTAAGAGTCCATAATCATCACATAGGGAAGAGATGGTAGTGGGCAGGCCTAGTAGCGGGAATAGCAAGCTCAGTGTGAGCACTGAGAGTGGTATGTAGCTTTGAAATATCAAAGCCCACTCCCAGGGACATAATTCCTCAGCAACATCTC
The DNA here is from genome assembly GCA_004025045.1 of Sigmodon hispidus. Classification (NCBI taxonomy): domain Eukaryota; kingdom Metazoa; phylum Chordata; class Mammalia; order Rodentia; family Cricetidae; genus Sigmodon; species Sigmodon hispidus. The sequence goes on from PVIH01005824.1 coordinate 42,955, forward strand.
CTAAATTTACCCAAAGAGCTCTACCAACTAGGGACCAAGTGCTTAAATGTTTGAGAGTATGAAGGACACCCCCTTTAAACTGACACAATAGCCCTACTGTGTGTCAAAGATCACAACCAGAGCACAGGTTCTAAACTCGGGGTCATGGTGTCTTCAAAACCTATAATGGCTCACGACTGTAATCTTAGCATAAAGGAGAGTGCAGCAGGAGGATTTCCCAGAGTTTTAAGGCCAACTTGGGCTACATGGTAATTTCCAGGGAAGTCTAGGCTACACAATAAGATTGTCTCAAAAACAAAACATACAAAGAAAAAAATAACCAAACCACCATCATTTTCCCTTTGGTCTCCCATACAGTACCCCAGCCTTCGGAGTGTGTGTGTGTGTGTGTGTGTGTGTGTGTGTGTGTGATGTATTGTGGTGTGTGTATGTGTGGTGTGTGTATGCATGTTTGTATGTATGTATGCATGTGTGGTGTGTATGGAGTGTGTGTGTATGCATGTTTGTATGTATGTATGCATGTGTGGTGTGTATGGAGTATGTGTGTATGTGTGGTATGTGTATGTGTGGTATGTGTATGTATGTTTGTATGTGTAGTGTGTGTATGCATGTGTGTGGTGTATATATAGAGTGTGTGTGTGGTATATGTATGTGTGTGTGTGTCTGCATGTGTGTGTGTGTGTGTGTGGTGTGTATACTGTCTCCACTGACAATGTTTTCATTCCTAATTCTCTTTCTTGCTTCTGGATTTACATTTTAACACTGTTTTTAGACCAAAGGCCATAATGACTGTACAGATTAACCAACACCAGAGAGTATTTACTGTAACATCTAAGAGATCTGCAGCCTTTTAGAGGGGTTGCGAGCTGGTTTCTGATTGGGACGTATCCTGCGTTTAGAGATTTTTGTTCTGAGGTGAAGAAACATAGAAAAAATTATTGAAGAAACTCAGCCAAAATCCATATTGCCAACCTCAAATGATTAGTTTCCATACAGAAAACAAAATAAAGATGAAGACAAGATAAAAGTTTGGTTCCAGACTGTTCCACTCCATGAATCATCCCAAGCCAGTAACCAGGATATTTCCGCCCACAATACCTCAAAGCAGACTTAAATGGCAATGAAATAAACTGTACTTCCCCATTTTTAATGGCACAAAGTTCATTTGAGTTAAGCAGTGACCTCACACAGGAAGGGGGGGAAGCACCATTTGTCTGTATATTACTACGGCAGACACATTTCAAACAGTATATTTTGGACTTAGGATACCAATGGAACTACAGATTTCATACATCAATGTCAGGTCTATAGTGAACTACTTGAAAATATTCTCAAACTCTGTTCAAGGGCAACTCATTACTGCAGCAAATTATTTCTGATATTTAGAAATATTTCGAAGCAGATTCACTAATTAACCACCACAGTCCTCAGCCCCAATAAATGTAAGCATTAGTAGCTGTGCTAATGGGACTAAGGGGTGCTAAATTGATCATGGAACAAACCAGAGAAGAGTCAGAATTTCAAAGGCAAAGTTGGTCCCCTAATTCTGAGTTTGAGGCATTTTTCTTTGCACCTGCTGAGAAACTGTCACACACAGAAGTCAGAGGCTATAAGTGGGTGTTGCTTGGTATTTGGGCTATGACTACAAGGTAGCCAGCCTCTGGTTTCTCTTCTTGGCATTTCCCTTTGCTGGGATAGGTAACTGACCCATCCTGGAAGAAAAAGATAGAACAAGAAATACTCATCAAAAACAGGAAAATCTAGTTGTTGCATTCTGTTTTCTATCAGATCACAGTTTCTAGATCCTACAGGGCAACTGTGTCTGAATGAATTTGCCAGGTTTATTTTAAAGATTTTTATTTATTATGCATACAGTATACAGAAGAAGGTACCAGCTGTCATCATAGATGGTTGTGAGCTACCACGTGGTTGCTTTGCCAATGTTTGTCTTATCAAAGAACTTTGTAGGCTCAGAAACACTAATATTGCATAGTTTGCTAATTTCTGAGCATGTGCTAGACATTCTGTTGGGCACTAAGGACATAAAAACCCATACAGCATCTGGTCAATGCTCCAGTCCAAGTATACCATCATAAATTAGACAACCAATAAAAAGATTATTTATTTAAGAGGTTTTTAAAAGCTTATTGATACAAAAGGTTAAACAGGTGTGCAATTTTTAAAAATCTAGAATGGACTAAAGTTCAATGGGTCAAGTCCTCCATCTAAGAACACAAAAACAACACAACAAAACCACATCCCTAATTCTATCCCTTCAATAGTCATAAATAAATCTCAGATCTACAGTGGCCAAGAGGCTACACCTCTAAGTCACAGTGATGATACATAACAGGAAACCAGGCTTTTCTCTAAGAACCCAGCCTGGATCGGAATACTGTCACTGCTCAGCACTTGGTAAGAGAAACAGCCAGTCATTAAGATGACTGTCTTTTATCCCAAGGGATCCACCATTACTGCTCTACCCAGTAGAAGTATCATGTGGGCCAGAAATGCACTTTCAATTTTTATCAGTTGCATTCTTAAATGCATTTTTAGTGAAACAAAACTAATGTGTCTTATTTCATAAAAAAATAAACAGTTCAAAATAGCGTCATTTAAACATGTAATCAATAGAAATAAATTATTAGAGTTTTTTTTTTCTTTTTCACACAGTTTGAACTAGTCACATTTCTGGCAGTCACCAGCCACACATGGCTAGTGGCTACCATACTGAATCTACTTTTCTAAAAATGACACAAGCATGCAGTTCCTGTCATCTCAAAGTTTGGGAGGTCAGACAGATAGCGCAGGTCTTGCTGTGTTCTCAGGATGCCGTTTCCAGATGCTCACAGAATCCATTTTCACCCTTGCTCCAGTTACATCTGAAGGCAAAACAGTCAGAAGTTCAAGACTACTCTCATCTACAGAGTCAACTGTAGGCTAACCTGGGCTACACAGAACTCTGCTCAAGAAAAATAAATAAATGAAAGCAAGGGTGTGATGGCGTGTATCTTTAATCTCAGTACTCAGGAAGCAGAGGCTGTGAGCTTGAGGCCAGCCTGATCTATAAAGCAAGTTCTAGTCAGCCAGGGCTACACAGAGAAACCCTGTCTTTGAAAAACAGTTATAAAAATTAGAAATAAGTAAAGAAATAAAGCTCTCTTTACATTTAAATTTATTTAACAAATTCAAAGATTCCAAAGTTCTACATCTGGACGTATTAGGGGCAGGCATTATTTCATCAAGTAAAAATAATGTCCTGCCGTGTATTTGCAAAATAAAGGATAGATGGCTAGTGGGGGCTCGGTGTGGGAAAAGGTGTTTGCCACCAGACCTGACGACCTAAGTTCAATCCCCACGTCCCACGTGGGAGAAGGTGAGAACAGTTTCCGGAAGTTGTCCTCTGACCGCCAGATGAATGTCGTAGTGTGCAGGTCCATACGTATACATGCACATGTAAGTAAGAAAAATGTAATAAAATAGTAAGAGATAAATCAAGAATTGAAGTTGGGGAACCCCTGGGGCTACATGGATAGGTACTGCTCCATCTTTTTTAGCTTGGCTAAGAAGAGGAAAACTCCCTCCTTTAAATACTTTCGTGAGGTTTTAGCTATATCCCAGTATACAGTTTTTCCCTCCTGAATGCTACTGACCAATCAGACAATATTGTAGTACGTTCTAGATCCCAGCACATATCAATCCTATAACAATTTACAAGCATATGGCAAGATGAATTAAGACAAAAGGCAATAGTAAGGGGATCCGTTCGTTATGAGTTTATTTTAAATCCATTATCGCATTAGAAGCACAGCAAGAGTGTATCTATCATTTCTCACAAAATAATGCCACTAATCCAAAGAAATAATCTAGCAAGTGCCAAAACGAAGTGTATTTTAAAAAATATTTGTCAGAAAAAAATAAGATCAGTATTGTACGGCTCAGAAAATCTCATATGATTTAAAAGTTATGAAGCAATTATAGTTTTATCTACACAAAGAGAGGCACCTTTCAGTACTCGGTGATTGAGCAATTTCCTGTCGCGAATGAAGCCTGGCACCTTTTAAAAGCAAAGTCATAAAAATCAAAACTTATTAGAAAAAGAACTTTAGGCCATGAAGTTCTTTGTGCTCCCTTTGGAGAGGAGAAATGCTGGGGTGCAGCATGCAGGGTGCCCCGTGTCTCAGCTCACCTGACCGGGCAGATCTGCCTAGCCCCTCCTTGGTATGCCTGGCCCACACGGGGGCGGGGCTCAGGTCAGGCTTGGTGACCACAGGGAGCAACTCCCCCGTGAAACTGAAGCTGAACTTGCCAAGAGAGGGGTTTTCTTTTTAGTAATTAAAGAAGAAAATGCCTCAATTCTGACTGAGGATGGAAATAGACCAGCAAGAAAAAAAGCTGAAAATACAGACTAAATTAGGAACCAGCATGTTTGAAATAAGAAATGTGGAGACTAAGGACGGCTTGGATCAGGCTCACTGTAGTAAGAGAGCTTTGGTGTGATGTAAGCCTTGGGCTGTGCAGCTGTACCACCCGGAGGCCCGAAGCGACACTGCAGCTTCGGGATCACAGTTAGCATCTGAGCTTGGGCATAGTTTGACCTATGTATGCCAAAGGCTCCCTCTTCTTGCACCGAAACAGTATGTGCTAAGTTGGTCACAGATACTACCTTGATTGAACCACGAAGGACGAGCTGCTGGGTATTTGTGGGAAGGCAGTGTGTTCCCACAGCAGCCACCCTGCCCCATAGCTCTGTGACCAATCCTCCCCGGTTTGAGGCGGATGGGAACCAGTGTTGGCAGCAGACTGTCAAAACAGGCTGGCTTCCCAGAGCTCCAACCTCTCACAAGTTAACCCTGGGCTATCAGCATTATGTTCGTGTTCCAGGATCAACGTGGGCAGGGTGCACTTTAGCGTCTCCATTCCCTGGCAAGAACAGTTCTCCACTGGGTATTCCTGCCCTAGCTCGAAATTTCTTCCTACCCGTGCTGCACAGATTTATGTCAACTCGACACAAGCTAACGTCAACTAAGATGAGGGAATCTCAATTTAATTTCCCCCCCATAAGATTGGACTATAGGCAAGCCTTTAGGGCATTTTCTTAATTAGGGATTGATGTGGGAGGCCCACAGCTATTAAGAAAAAGTGCATTTTCTTTAACCATGCACCACTGCATGCCCTCACACCCAAGGATTTATGGACAGCACAAATTGGACATGATAGGTTATTCTTACTATTATTTTTTTTAGTTAAAAGAGGGAATAAAAGGTGAAACGTGGAGCTAGGAGAAGACTGTGCTGTGAGGTATGATCAAAATACATTGTATAAAGTTCTCAAAAAGTTTAAAAAATTTATTATATAAAGATTTTATATTTGAAGAAAAGTGATTATCCAGAAACACACCCTCCATATACACCTGTGCTGTATATATCTCCCCCTCCTTCACCTTTGCAAGAAGATATCCTGGATTATAGATTAATCTTCTCCAACACTATATAGTAATATGTCAATATGTATGTATGTATGTATGTATACATATATGACTATCAAGTTATGCATGTCTCTAAATATACCATATTTTTTATTTTTTAAAAAATATTTATTACATATACAGTGTTTTGCCTATGTGTGTTCCTACAGGACAGAAGAGGGCGCCAGATCTTACTGCAGATGGTTGTGAGCCACCATGTGGTTGCTGGGAATTGAACTCAGGACCTCTGAAGAGCAGCCAGTGAGTCATCTCTCCAGCCCCACTATGTTTGGTTTTATTTTGTTTAACTGTTATCTAAATGTTTTTGATAGCGTTCTGTAATTTTTTGATACTAGGTTTTTATAGATTGATGCATATAGCTCTACCACTTTTTCTGCTATTTTAAACTCCATTTGATGAATAGTCATCACTTCACATTTGCGATTAGTTCTAGTTGACTTGTGGACGCCAGCATCACAGGATGCATAAATCCTTTATATAAGTGTCACATTTGCATATAACCTATGCACATCCTCCTATACACTTTAAATCTCTTCTAGATTGCTTATAATATCCTTTAAATAATTACTCAACTGCATTATTTAGGAAAACAGAAGTCTGCACATGTCAGGTGAGATGCCACTTTGCTACAAGTATCTTGGGTCCCTGGTTAGTTAAATCCTCCAATGCAGATCTCTCTACATGTAAAAGGGAATGATAACTACAATTAGTCTCTGTTGATAAATATCCTGTTTTCTTGTTGATAGCAGTTCTGAATATTTTTGACACCCATTGGTATATATGCACAGTTTTCTCTGGTATTTACATGTAACAACATTGTGTGTCATGTCCAATTATCTTGCAAAGTGGTCTGCCTAATTTTTACTCTTTTATCAACTGGACTGCTGCGAAAAGACCCAGATGTTGTGCAGGAAGATTACTGAGGAAGACTCCCAGCAACAACTATGAGAAACAGGGATGTGGGACTTAGATCTATGTTATGAGATATTTGTGCACTGTGGAAAGATATATTATTGCGATTGGTTTAATGAAGAGCTGAACAGCCAAAAGCTAGGCAGGAGGTACAGGTAGGATTTCCAGGAAAAGAAAGAGGAAGAGGAATCAAGGGGCAGGAGAAGCCAGGAGCCATGGAAAGGAAACAGGAGGTACAAGATGGAAGAAAAGTAATGCCACATGACAGAATGTAGATTGATATAAATGAGTTATGTTATAAGAGCTAGTTTAGAACTAGCCTACACTATAGGTCAAGCTTTCATAATTAATAAGTCTCCATGACATTTTTTGTGAGCTAATGGCCCAAAGAAAAGTATTACTACAGATCTAACATCTTTGATCACAACTGAGGTGTAGATGGGTTGTTTCTTTGTATCTTTAAAATGTAATAATTCTTTGACAATTTCATACATAAATACAAAATGTATTTTGATCATCTCCACCCCAACACCCTACCATCGCTCCAGTTCCCCAGCAGTGTCTCTCCCACTTCCATGGCCTCTTGCTTTTATATATTCTACTGAGTCCAATCAGTGCTGGCTACTGGAACATGGGCAAACAGTCCCTGAGAAAGCTGATTCATTCACTTTATCACCCACAAATTACCAATAGCTCATCAGTTTGAGGTGGGACCTCAAGAGCCATTCCCACGTTCATGCTGGAATTGATTCACTTCATCTTGTGCAGTTCACCATAGCTGCTGTGAGCACCTGAAAGCTATGACCATACCAGGTCCAGAGAGACTGCATTTCCCAGCATGCCTCCTCATCCTCTGGTTTATTCTCTCTCTCTCCTTTCCTTTCCTCCCCCCCCCCCCCAAGGTTTGCATGTCAGCTCTTACCGCCAAGCATTTTGAAGCAATTATGAGCTCCTCTCTAGTTTCTGGGTATCAAATGCTTACCAGACAATAGATGTACTTGTTTGACCCTACAATGATGTCTTATGTGTATGTCCAAACTCATATGGTATATAATGCTAAGAGTAAAACTTAACATAAACCACGGGCTTTGGACAGCAAAAGTGTGTAGGTTCACGGATGGCAAGAAGTCTCACGCTGAGGTATGGAATTGATAATGAAGAAAGTTTACAGTGTGAGGTAGAAGGAAGTAAATTAGCAACTGTACTTTTAGTTCATTTGTTCCCCTATGCCCAGTATTTCTAAAAACAAGAAAAATATTTCCACCATAAAACTCCCCCATAAATTTAACTCATACCTTCCCACCTACCACTACTACTTTTCTCCATTTTCCTGTTGCAATTTATGTAGGTGTAGAGTTCCACTATTACTGTTACCATGCATGCTAATACCGAAAACCAGGAGCTAACTTTCCCCCGTATTTCTCACATATACCTTATAGGCCAGGGGTACCTCATGCTTATGTTTGAGGTAACATCCTTCAACTTTGTATTAAATCCAAAATGAACAGCCAGGCTTCTAAGTCCCTACAGTAACCTTAAAGGCATCTCTGAAATTGATAGAAATACTCCTAACTTCACTTGTCCTCAAAAAACATGACATAAGCCAGGCATGGTGGCCCCTACTTTTAATCCTAGCCCTTAGGAGGCAGAGGCAGGCAGATCTCTGAGTCTCTGAGTTGGAGGCCAACCTGGTCTACAGAGCAGTGCTACACAGAGAAACCCTGCCTAAAAATATAAAAGGAAACAAAACTATGACAATAAACATTTGGCACCTTTTATGTCCTCTAACATAGCAGTCTTAAATGCCTTTGTTTTAGTTCAACACAGAATGGGCAGGATGCTATAGAATGAAAACCACTGCTTGACATTTTTAAAATTTATTGAATAATTCTTAGCTGGGAGAGGAAAGATCACAGGCTTTGAACAAGAGTAAAGAGAAAAGAACAATTAACTGCAAACTATTACAAAAGTATTCTGAAACGTTTTTGAGCCACTGCTAAAACAAAACTTAAGTGTGTCTTGAAGTTCCTATTTTGGTAAATGAACATTAAATTATTCAAGAGCAAAAAGAGGAGTTACTATTACACATTATAAGACTTTAGTGCACTAGTTGAGCAGACCCAAATAAATGGCCACAATTATTCAAAGTCACTTCTAATAAATATTCAGTAATTGAACAAGAATGCAAATTACTTTGGACATGGCACAAGTAACCAAAGGCAGCAGGAATCCAGCAACACATAAACTTGGCATTAAATAGTATTCAAACCATACAACAAATTGAAATAAGAACTTGTAGAACGACAGCTCTAACTACATGAAAGGAATGTACAGCTGGTCAAAATAAATAAATAAAGTGGCAGGAGTGACCAGCACCTCACCTGCTCATGCAGAGCAGGCACACAGTAAACAAGGGATGCCTACAGAGCTCGTGCTGAGAATGAGAAAAGCGTACTTTACTTGAGTACAGCCCTTCCAATTCCACAGACACTCTCCACTTCCTGTGTGCTGGTGACAGGCAAACAAGATTTTAAATGGAAAGCATTTTCCCTACCCATGTGTGGACTCAGCATATTTAAACTCTGTGTAAATATTTCTCTGAAAAATTACAAAATAATACACTGATTAGAAACTGGTGATAGTGGTCGTGGAGAAACAGCAGGCAGCCACATGGCTCTGGAATCAATGATGGAGTACATGCACCACCACTGCCAAAGCTGCCAACTGTCAAATGGGCCAATTACAGTGCACTTAATACACAGAGTTCCCTTTGATAAGCAGAATCATAGTAGTATGAATTGAACTAATTCACATTAAATATCTTCAGGGATAAATGAAGCATTTCCCAAAGTACAAAAAAGACACTTCATGTGTTCACTGACGGCTGCTGTAGCCTTAGCTTTACATCACAAAAAGCCAGCCCATCTCTATTTCTTCTGTAGTTTTTGGGTGGTTTTGTGTGTGTGTGTGTGTGTGTGTGTGTGTTTTGTTTTTTTGGTGAAACATTCCTCTTGAATGAATCAGGAAATAATTTCCAAAATCAACATTAATAACACATAAAATATAAATGTCATTTAAAATCAAGTTAGGAAAAGGTGGACACAAAACAAATGCACTAGTTCAGTGTGAGATTGGTCCAGAAGCTCCGCAGCAGAGGTCTCTCTCTTCCTATCCATAACAAATGACTTTAAAATTGGCAAACCAAGAATCAGTTCACTGCACATCACAATTTTAACAGTTTCCAGTACTTCATTAGGAACAAAATGTACATAATAGCTGTATACAACGTTCTAATATAAATATGTCAAGTGATCTCTACCATGGAGCTAAGACTGAACACGCAAACACATGGACAGGGTCTGGAAAAGCCACAGAATGCTTCAAAATAGCTTGCTTTACACTGCACCTGGCCCATGGCACCACTTTACAAGCAAACATTATGGGGAAGTGACCCATACTTCCACTCACGCTGTCAATATCCGCAGTGTTCTCCATGTTCATTCACAGGCCTCATACTTGTGAGTCCTACTATCATTGTCACAACTCAGGCCAAGGTCACCGACTATTGTCATTAGGTAGCACGTAAACAGAGAACGCTTGGGAGAAGTGCAGCTCACCAAAATGCCAAAGAAATATGAGCATAAAGGAAGCTTGCCTGGAATGATTATACCATTAACATAAATAAACCTAAGCAGTTTCCATTGTATAAAACCAACATATAGCCATTTGCACTTCAAAGAAATTCAGAACTGCTTTGCTGTTAATCTAATCAATACATACACCCAAATTATGTAAGTGCAGTGTGAGAGTTCCTTGTACAAGAACAGTATAAGCCCACAACTGCACGAAAGCACAGCTGGGTATAACTCCCTGCATTTTTCCACTCTGATATATGCTTGAGGAAACTTCAGAAAAATGTATATTGAAGGCTGACCCTGTGTTTATATGCTAAACTGAGAAAAATTGGAGTTTATAATAAAGTTTCAAAATACTTAAATTGTTTCTGGAGTTAAAGCAAAGGTGAGCCTTTATCTATAAAATACATTTTTCCATTATAATTATTAATTCAAATTAATGTAAGTGCCCTGGTAGGTGCTATGTCTTCTATTCACTGAAGCTTCTGGAAAAGTTAGAGGTTAGGGGTAGGGAGAAGGAACAACAAAAAATCAACAGCCCCACCACCAAAAAAAAAAATCTACCCTTTGATTCCAGAATCCATTAGTGAAAGAAATGCGTTCAATATCTGCGCACACTGTAGACACAGCTGAGACAGAACTTGCAGTTTCTAAAACCACAGTAGGGAATGTGGAGGCCAAAGATCATGTGACATCAGACCCATTCTATTGTAGAAGGGGCACCTACTGTACTAAAAGGAAATTATTCTTGGGGAAGTAGATTTTTTCCTTCTTCAAAAACCCAATACTAAAAGTCTCTATTAGGCTCCTTTGAGGGTATTTTTACATTAATTTAAAAAATTTCAATGTGTTTTACAACCTGAACTTTGTGGAATAAATAAAGACAAAATTCTTACTGCACAATATTTAGACATTTTATTTAATGTTAATAGTGGGTTTCTAACTAAGAAACACTAAAGTAAAAGAGAATAAACTAGTGAAAGGCTAAGGTTTATTTTTGTACACACACACTCTCACACATGTCTCTCCACCCCCTTTTCTTTCTCATTCCAGAATAACTGGCAGCATTAGAAATAACATCACTTGATGGAAGGCTAGGGAAACTCATTTATGATGTTCACAGAATCCTGTATCACTAATGAGTATGCTAACAAATTAAATGTTTGGGGAAATCTAGAAGTACCAATAGTTGAATTATGGAAATAAAACTGATTTGAAAAAATGGTACATAAAGTTTACAAACTTATCAGAAATAAGTAAACAACAAAATACTAGCCTTTGATTTCCTTCTTCATGTCAGATGACTTATCATCAGATGCCAATTGTTTTCAAAGGAACAAAATCATCACTTGGGCCAGGCCAGCCGCCTCAGCCCTATTTACAGCAGCACTATGTAGATCCAAACAAATGCTGTTAGACGATGCCCCCAGCCTCAGGGTTAGAGCATCCTTCACAGACGTTTCACATAACATAAACACATGTATAGAAGTTATAATAAGTAAAGAGAATATTTTGACAAAGATTACAAAAGTATGAACCATATACAGTATGACAGAAAGCATTTAAAAGGATTCTTACTTTCCTCTCAATTCAATTAACATGTTAATATTCTGTATTTTAATTTTATCCCGAACATAAGTCATCGGTTTCTTTACTTCCTAAAACAAACAATAAAATATACTGGTCTGGAGTTTGTTCTAGGCATTTTCCAAAAGCCAATCAAACAGCGACTTGCATCTTTCCTCACTTGAAGTTTTTTCCAGCTCTTCATAGTATTTAAACACAGCCTGCAGGACATCTCCCACTCTCCATCCTTTTTCTTGTAATTGTTTTGAAAGCTAAGAAAGAAAGGTTAACAGACATTAACACGCATCAACATAAAACAATGCTGTAGCAATGAGCTTTTATTTTTATCTTCAGACAGAAGTGGGAACCTTGCTATTGACAATGAACTATTCTTTCCCAGTTATAAGATCTCCCCTCAACCACCATCCCTTTACCCAAATCAAACATTTTCCCTTTTTGCCCTTTATAAACAAATCTCCACAGAATGACACTTCGGTATTGCTAGAAACAGAACACAAAGCTTGGCAATGGACAGTCTGTGTGGGAGTACACAGTCAAACCATCCACAGGAAATTCTTCACCTAACTAAATACATCTGCCACACCCTCAATTAGGAACATAAAATAATAATGACAATGTCAAGCTTAATAAAAGGATGTGGATTTCCTTTCCACAATATATAGTGTGGTTTGTATTCTGGAAAACATTTCAGCCTCCATGGAAACATGGCTTTCTAAGTTAAGAAACGTAATGCTTTAACAAAAAAGTGAGCAAAAGAATAAATGGGTTTAAACAAACTCTACCACAGCAAAGCAGAACATGGCTTTACTTACTTTTCTGTCTGCTCAACTCTGTAAGAATTCTAAAGATTCAAAAGATTCATAAAATAAATTCTGAAAAACTATTTTACTTAAAAATGTTCTTTTCTTTACACACCTTTGAGATATAATTCATATGCAATGGGTTTTTGGTATATCAATGAATTGAAGACAACCACTAAAGAATAAGTCCTGGAATGATCTCTCACACGAAAATGAAGCTCCTACATCAGAAGACCCTCTTCATCTTCCCTTACATCTTCAGATAAAGCACTCATCTACTTTGTGCCTTAGAGATTTGTCTATTTGGGGCATTTCAAAGAAATGGAACTGTGAACTTCATGCATGCTCTTCTGCTTAGCATAGTTACACTGAGAGTTCACCATGGGAAAGAACAACTAACTGACTTACTGCTTTCTATAAGCAACAAGGCTCCTTCTCTATTCAATGCCTGATGGACAGGTGGAGAGTTCTCTTTTTGTTCTGTTCTAGTTTACTTGTTTGAGACAGGGACACAAGCTAGAGCTATTAGAGAAGAAGGAGCCTCAGCTGAGGAAAGTCTCCATGTGATCAAGCTTTGGGGCATTTTTTCAATTAGTCATCAATGGGGGAGGGCCCAGCCCATGGTGAGTGGTACCATCCCCTTGCTAGTAGACCTAGGTTCTTTAAGAAAGCAGGTAGAGAAAGTCAGGAGAAGCAAACCAGTAAGCAGCACCTTTCCATGGCCTCTGCATGAGCTCCTGCCTCTAGGCTCCTGCCCTGTTTGAGTTCTTGTCCTGACTCCCTTCAGTAGTGAACAGCAATACGGAAGTGTAAGCTTAATAAGCCCTTTCCTCCCCAACTCGATTTTGCTCATAGTGTTTCATCACAGCAACAAAAACCCTAAGACATGCAGTAATAACTCTTAGTCCATTTGCTTCCATATGTGCATTGTCTTCTCACTTTGTTGGTAGTCTTTCAGTATAAATCCTTAATCTAGCTTCTCTTTTGCCACTTCTATAGAAATGCTTATATAGCTTCTTGACATACAATTGTATGTCATCTTCCATTTATCATCAAGGTAACACTGTTCTATTTAATAGTGAAAATATCAAAATTAAATATATGACCCAGAAAGACAAGGTATTTCTATTATTCTCATTACCAAAAACCACAATCTTAATTTGCTTAACTGCTTCATATACCCCCAGTAGCCCTGTGGAAATATATATATGTATGTATAAATATGTGTATATATATGTATGTATATATAAATATAATATATAGTATAGTAGCCCTTTCCTAGCTAGACATGGTCTCTGAGAGTCATTTAAGATCACCAATGTGGTTAAAATGAGCCAAAAGCATAATAAAACCTTACCATCCATGAATGAGCATTGCACTTGACTCAGTCAGGCAAAGATCCCTGGGTTAGGTCACCTGTCAGCCCCATGTAGCCAAGGCCCATCTTAGGACTCAGTTCTAACAATTCCCTGATCCACATTACCACTTGATAATTCATTTAAGCATTTCTCCCCAGACTATTTTCTCCTCCTACAAACAGAAGCCTAAAGCTAATAAACCCCAGTCTAAAAGTCAATGTCAATGTTCACATCTTTTAGACATCTTCCAAGAATATTGTCATAAATTCTGAAACTAAGTGCAACTTGGGTTTTCCTTTTCTGTCTTTGATAAATCTATATTGGTTATTCACTGGACTATTTTATATCCTATGGTAAAATTAATATAAATTTTCATAGGGGAAAACACTTTAAAAACTATAAACTGAAAATACCTATTAACACAATGCTTGGTACATACTAAAAAATACTCAAGAAAAGCATCTTATCCAATCTTTTATTGATTTTTCTTTATACCAGCCTTCCATCTGCATGAAGTCTAACCTAATCAATTAGGTACAATTATGAATCAGTAAAATAGAACAGCTGGATCTTTTCTTAAAACACATTAGCTGCTTGTTACTGACATCTAAATTTTACAGTTAGGACATTAGATCAAGAACTTATGTTTTCTAGTATTATAATTAATCCTCACAAACCTGCAAGGTAAATTCTATATCCTCTGATTCCACAATGCAACTAAGAAAACTGAGGCATTTAGTGACACATCCGTCTAAGGTCACACCTACTGGAAAGTGGCAGGGCTGACATCTGAAGCCCACTGTGAGACTCTATGAACTATGTATTAATACTGTGTAATTAGCAAGCTTTTTGCTAAACCAACAATGTGATAAGATTATTACATGGTGTTAATATTCTTTATAACTGCTCTAGAAGGGAGGTACTTACTGATATGAACTCCTTCTTTGAAGAGTCATGAAAATAAAGTTCTTCAACTTCAGCCTCAGAGGCAACAAGCCACTGAAGAATAATCCTTAGCTGAGGATCAACTGCCCCCGGCTCCATGTCAATGTTCATAATAAGCAGAGTCTTTCCATTTTGTTGCAAATCTAACAGTAAATTTAAATAACATGAAGTGAAATTTATCAACTCAACTTTCAAAACTCTGGTTTCCATTGAAAGATTCCAGTGAATGATTTCCTTAGCTATATCATAATACCAATGAAAGCATTTCTTAAGGACAAAATAATACTAAAACAAAGGAATAAAGCTGATTATTTACTGATGGAACAAAGGTAAAATGATGTTTGGAGTGAATTTAAATATAATACAAAAAGGCCTTGCTTATGGAACCAATGTTCAAATACTCTGCTCAAGGATGACTGAGAACAAGTAGTATCTAGGGATTGCTAAGAGTCTGAAAGCCAGAATGAACTAATAATGGAAATATTGATAGATTTCTTTGTTGCTGATGGACATTTTTCGACTATCACATATAAAGAACTACAGACCATTACCGATCATTTTTAGAATTTGTGTTGGCCCTTTATTTTTAATGTAAAAATTTTAATCCATGGTGTTCTCAGGAATTTACCTTTTCTCTCCCTTTGTGCCAGTTAGTCCAAATCAAAAGTAGGTCTAGTGTAGGTTTTCCTTCATAGGCAGAGTCAACATTTAAAATGATGTATGTTTGTGTGGGTCATGAAAGCAGAAGGATGACCCCTGAGTGGAAAGGAAAAATCTTAAGGGGTAGGGAAGCAAGGCTAATGGGAGTCATGTGACATGAGAAGGGAAAAAGGACCAGTAAGAGAGAAGGGTGGGAATAAGGAACAATGAGGAACAGGGATACTAAGTAAGAGGAAAGTACAACATGAAACCCATCCATCACTTTGTATGCTAAACATAAAAAATTAATTTATGAAATGGTTTATATGTTTGTTTGTATATAAAGTCTGATATACTATGGAATAAGACAAGTGTCTAAGGCCCTTAGTAAGCCCTGCAGTGTTTCTGGGGTTGAAAGCTAGGTCACTTACCACTTCTCTACATTGCTAGGGGTACTGGTTGCCTGGCCTAATGGGAAATTCAACAGAAGTTAGGGCTGTTGCCTTTTAACCAAAATAAATAAAGAAGGAAGGGAGGTTTAAAAAGTTATCTGTTGTTGCAGAAATTCCTTAATTTTGAGGCTTCCTGTAAATCTAAACCAATCCATGTTCTAACAGAACAAATTTAAAAGTTTGCTGTAACTTCAAATATGAGAGATGCCCATCACGTCAAGAGCTGAGGAATGACACAATTGCATATAATTAACCTCCTGGTTTCTACATATTAACAGAAAATTCTCAGGCCCACTGACAAATTATTTTATTTATATTAATTTGTACCTCTTAATCATTCCTCAGCAAAGTTAGTTAAGTTATAACTAGGTAACAACTAATAAAAACAACTAAATAATAACATGGCATGCATGTGTACATGGATAACTTTATAATAATTATACTCATAAGTTATTAAGGAAAGGTACATGACTTTTAAAGACCAACACATTAGTGAGCACAAGTAAAGCAAACATTACCTCAACTACCACTACCTGTAAAAATAGAAATTAGCACTTAAGAGTTTATGATTTAGTACTTAAGTACTCGCAGAGGAACCAATTTGACACCAGCACCCACATGGTAGCTCTTAACTGTCTGGACCTCCAGTCCCAGGGGAATCTGATGCTCTCTTCTGGCCTTCTTGGGTACCACACAGACAGATGTACACAAAACACCATTTGCATAAAGATACATAAAATAATCTGGGTTAGTGGGATGGCTTGGTTGGCAAAGGATTAATGACCCGAGTTCAAATGGTGAAAAGAGCACATGGACTCCATGTGAGATGCATGAACACAGGCATTCCTGTGTTCACAGTCATC
This sequence comes from Sigmodon hispidus, assembly GCA_004025045.1. Lineage (NCBI taxonomy): Eukaryota > Metazoa > Chordata > Mammalia > Rodentia > Cricetidae > Sigmodon > Sigmodon hispidus. Next base: position 59,634 of record PVIH01005824.1, read on the forward strand.
CACACACATGCATGTGCACTCATACAAAACAAATAAATGTGACTTAAACTTGTTTAAATAGCAGTAATCTTAAATCTGAGAATTTCAGCTTAGCAACTGAACTTCCCTGAACAGAACACTGTGCATAAACTGAGGGAACTCAGGGGTTGTCCCCTATATCTCAAGAAATTTTCTTTACCATCTGTCAGTGTCTCAGCGTGCCTACATTTTTGGTGTAAGAGCCTGAGGTTGTTCTCCCAATACAGAACAACACACTAAGCCATCCCTAGCCCTCAGTTTTCCTACTTATAAAGAAACAACAAAATTTCACTAGTTCAAAAATAATTATATTAAATAGTATTTTTAATTCAAATGTGCTGTTTTTTAGAAATTATTATTTTCATACTTTAAAAATGTAAGATATAAGGACAACATTAAAAAACTATCTGAATACAGATAAAACAGGTTTGACATGAATGAAGTCTCTAGGCTCACTTGGATATTTTAGCATATGAATTAAGATCACAAAGCAGGTTGGTGTTGGCATAGTAAGAACTCTTTTCACTCAAGGACAACTATTTCCCTCAAATACGTGAAGGTGTGAGTAAAGAATTACAAGCAGACAAGGAAGAAGGGGTGGGGACATGCAAAGTGCCTTTCCATGTTTCTTCTTCAGCTCATGTAAGGCTGACAAAAACAGCACTCTTTAAGTTACCAATCTGAAGAAAAACATAAAAGTTATGGTCTGAGTAAACTCCTGGTGCCCAGCTAAAGTGGCACTGTCTGGGGACATTGTGAAAGCATTACTATTAGGTGGCCTATGAGTATCATAGGCCCTCTGCTCCTTCTGGCTGCCTGCCCTATCCAGCCCCCAGTCCTCACTGCCATCCACCCTGCCTGAAACTTGCCCTTTCTGTAAGCACCATATCACAGCCACAAGAAAAGTAACTAACACAGAATAATAAATAATATTCTGTAATTACAATAAATTGATTTTGTAACATGAGTAAGGATTGCATCCTAAGCTTCTTCTTCAACCTTTTTGTTTCTGACACAGGGTGATTTGTGGTGTTTCCTACCAACAATCCAAAACCTACCTGTAAGTGGCATAAATACAAACCATACAGACTTAACACACAAAAAAATCTTAGAGAATCAAACTGTGACTAACCTTCCACACTGTCCTCTTGATCGTCATCTCTATCATCTGGTCCATCACTTTTCAAAGAAAACAATAGAAATAGTTAAAAAAAAAAAAAAAGCTTAATTAGTAATGGACTAAAAACACTTCTCAGAAAAGTAGTAAGGAATGAAATGTTACAATATGACATATGACATTTAGAAAGGAGGAAATGACAATCAAAAGGAAGCTTTGCTTCTCACATTATTTCATGTTAAAATCTGGTAGCACACAGGGCCTACAGAAGCCCTTCCTTATAAATGACATTTAAAGCCAGCAACTTCAAATGAAGGTGAAATATTCTAATTTGGTTTTAAGTAATATACTATTTGAACATCATAGAATGTCATGAATAATGAGGTACTACTCCTTCTACTAATTCCATTTAATGTTTTAAAACAACTTTTGTACTCCTTTTATATAGAATTAAACTACCTAGAAAAGCAAAACAAAACAACAGAAATCCTGTAGGAAGCAAGCTCTTTTTAATGAAATCATTGGTAGAATGAAAAACAGCAAGCAGAGCAACCCGTGCAAACAGTCACACATTTTGCAATTAGATGTCAGTCATATTTTAGCTAGTTGAAATTTTCATTAGATGTAAATGTATCGAGCAGAATCATGTCAAAATTCAGGAGTAAAGCAGGTTGATACATATTGGCTCTCTTAAGAACATGACATCATGCATTAGTGGTGAAAGACTCATCAGTTTTTAAGTGTCTAAACTGGACCAACCTGTCTGATGTTGGAAAGGATAAATTGTCCTCATACAAATCTCCTTCTAAACCAAGACTGCTCCAGCTACTGCTGTTACCATTACTGCTGGAGGGAGAAAAGAACAGAGCTGAACTAGAAAATGAATAGTGACGATCACTGTGTTTCCTTGGGACAGCTTCTGTCCTAAAGACGCCACAGTAAAGTGGAGCATCCACAGAGGGGACAAGAGACGGTCACTGCTATTCAGTAAAGGATAACTGGCAGGACTGCAGAATACAGCTTTGTTTTTTCCAAGACACTGTTTCTCTTTGTAGCCTGTCCTGGAATTTGCTCTGTAGACCAGGCTGGCCTGGAACTCACAGAGATACGTCTGCCTCTGTTTCCCAAGCACTGAGTGTCACCATCATCACTTAGGATTCTTTTCCTTCTCCTCAAACTATCATGGGATTATTCTAAAATTTACATTTGTTTTGTATATTAAGACAGCAGCATTTTTAGAATGACAAATGACTGCATGAAAAATTTAATATCTCATGGCAAATCTTAATATGTAATTTATAAAAAAAAAAAAACAGGAACAAAAAAAGGCAATACACTTTTCTATTCCTCAGTTTGGATAAAATTTAAAAAGGAAAAGAGACCTAAGTTGAGATCTTCTGGGATTTCTGAACAGTACAAACAATGATGAAGTATGGGGAGACTATCTCAAACATTCCTTGCTTTCTGAGGAATGGAAAGCTCATTACATCAATATGCGAAGTATTTTTATTTCTTACATTACACACAGTAAGCAAGTGGCAAACAGCACATATTTTCTTCAGAAGAAAGCTAGAATAGGCAGGGCTTATTTAAGCAATATGCTTGTCTGGTTGGCCAGTCACCAAAGACACACACAACTTGAACTTTTTACATTATCTCGCCAAAAGAAGAGGTGGCAACTGTATCTATAACTACAGCAAAGCATTGTTTGGAGGGGGGAAAAAAGCAACCATATTCAAAAACAAAATTATAGTCTTTTTATGATTAAAATTTTCAAGATGCAACTTAAAAATTCTAATCATTCCTAGTTATTAAAACAATTAGTAAGCACATTAGTTGGCAGTGATAAGCAGCTTTACTTTCTGCTCTCAGCTTGTCCCATCAGCTACACAAACCTAAGTTTGGTTCTTTAACATGAACTCACTCCTGTGCATCACTAAGTGTTGTCAAGGTAACTAAGGTCATGATTACCTACAATTCTAAGCAGTTTCTAAGGATTCTCAAGTAATTTACTTACCCATCTTCACATTAACAGTATCAAACTTTCACATATTACAATGCATTAAAGAATAAAAGTAAAACTAAGCCATCTTTTCAACATATATTGAAAAAATACAGTTCCATTATAAAACCATAAAGACAAAGTTTTACCATCCGTCTGTCATTATGCAAACTAAAACACAGAAAATACAGTAACATAGAACAGATAACTATAAACAAAAAATAGAGAATTAATGATCTCAAAATCCATCTACTTTAAGAAAGCTTTTTTAAACAAAGAAAAACACAAAATTAATATTCTTATCCAGATTCTATTAGCAATGATTTTTCAAACTAGTTAGTAACAAACATCCATCATTTAAGTATTAGATAAATATGAGCGGTAACATCTAAGCAACAGAATAAAATGCAAAACCTCTCTAGCCTCATCTTGATGCTATTTTTTAAAGTGGTTCAGATGTGAGTCAGTTAGCTATAAAATACTACCTGCCTCTAGCTAACAGAGCTTCCTCTAAGACTGTGTGTGACATTTCATCTAAGCAAGTAACTTCCAAGGAAAAGAGTCACTTTTAAATGATTATACTGGAGCCACAGAGGCAAACCGGAAAGTCTGAGCAATCACCCTACTGTGAGCCACCATGAAGTAAAGCAAAGCCTGCCGACTTTCCTTAGTGGATCTCCTAACTGCTCCTTCCACAGTGCTGCTGCCACCACTGTCTGTTTCTTCCTGTCTTTCATAGCCTATTTCTAGAGAAGGCGTACGCTCAAGGCAGTGGTAGGTAAATACTGAGATTCTTATTGTGGCTTTGACTCCTATCCTGACTACTATATATTCTGATACAAAGGAATATCTCAAGAGCTGTGTAATTCTGGCCTCCTCTCTTATCTAAGTACAATTTTTTTATGAGTGATGTGCTGGGAACTGAACCTAAGCCTTGCAAATGTAGGCAAGTGTTCTAACACTGAGCTATAACTTCACAACTCTAAACTGGTTGTTTGTTTCTTTTTGAGACAGAGTCTTATTAAATTGCCCAGGCTAGCCTTGAAATTAAAATCCTGCCTCAGCCTCCAGGGAATTATAGGCATAAAACAACACATTTGCCTCTAACGTATAGCTTCTAAAAAAAGGTCATAAGCTATTCAAAAGTGAGAAGAAATTCACATACACAGGCCAGCTTATCTTTGTAATCAATTACTTACACATATTTCCTAAACCTTTGTTAAAATCTAAACTTTAAAACCATTGCTCTTTAGTAAATCTCTTATTTGGAGTGAAAGTTTACCTTGATCTCTGCACCTGAGTCAACAGGAGCCACTGCAAAGGTCACTGAAAGATGTAACCTGTAAAACTACCTCTTTCACATGTGGTCTCCAAACACCTGCACTGAAATTACTGAGGTGCTTATCAAGGACACAGATTTTTCAGGACCCCGCCTGGCCCTGGAGGTGAAGCTCTGGAAATCAACCATCAACCCAGGATAAGGCCCAGTGGCTGCTCATATCCAAATCTTAAAGCTATGCAGCACCACCAGCTCACACTGACAATAGACAAGTAAAACACAAGTCTTTCTGACAAAGTACTCTCAGGCCAGATGAGCTTCCTGAGTTCACATAATCAATTTCTAACCTAAATGCTTTTGCTCATATTAGGTATAAATTATTTCAGCCTTACCCTGATTCAGTAAAGGTTCTGTTATGAGACAGTCACTTTATCCTGTTTCTGAGTCATCTGCACTATACATAAAGTAATGCTACAGGGAGAATGATGGTTAGAACCCAGTAAAAATGCACATCATATAACCCTCACATCAAATCAGTTAATCCTCTGAGTTACTCAGATTTCTCCCAGTTTAATGGAGACTAAGATTTCCAAGGCAGCAATGTCACATTCTGCTGAGGTCTCAGAAGCTTTCTTTTCTTAAAGAAGAGAAGAAATTTAAATGTTAATATAGTATTTCAGATAGGGTAAATCATGATTTGTGACCTTGCTCTATTGTACCATTTTAAAAACTGTTTTTTCATCTAAATTGTAAGAAATACCGATGATCGCCAAAGCATAAAAAACACAGTAATTAGGGAAAAGGAAAAAAGTGTGTATCCAAGTTCAAAAGAAGCCCTCTAAGACTTAGTGAGGCTAAGGTGATGTGCTCTAAGAGGCCAGAGGTTATATTCTTTCCTTCTGCCACCTAAACCTCCCCCCTCCAGCAAGCATATTCCAAGGGTATGTGTCACCAGGAACCTCACACGGTCCTTTCCCCTCATACCCCGTGGTAAAAGTATACTGAGAACCTCTCCTCCCTAGTGTTCAACCATGAATGTTATTTAATGTTCTAGCTATCAGTTATTGTGGGTAAATACTTTATAGAAATTTGTAAGATAACCAGAAATGCCTTTAGGCTGAAGTGAGAACATAAGAAACAATTATAACATAACAAAATATTTCAAAGAGGACTTTGTTCATAAACAGAGTTAACTAAGAAAATTCACATATTAAAGTAAATGTCATCAGGTATCTAAAACTCTTACTTTGTCAGATTTAACTTTTGTATCTTCCATCTAAGAAGCTACATAAATGCTGACCACCTTGTTCCCAGCAGAACAAGTCTAAGGACTCTTTCTTCCTGACCATAAAGATACTATTTTAGCTTGCATCAAGAAAACTACAGGGCTATCTTGGTGCCTTTTATGGCTTTATAACCCTCCCTTTCCTCACTCACTAATGAAAGAAAGTATGCTCTTTAAAGTGATAAATTATACTCTTAAAACACCCATGAAAGCTTAAAATGCAAATAACCCTAGTACCTACAATATTGTTTCAAGTCAGTATTTAGCTCTGCTCCCTGCTGTATTTCTTATGTGCCAAAACCTTCTAGAAGCCAGGCACAGCAATAATTCTCAAGCCGTAATCCAGCCCCTGAGGGGCTGAGGAGAATCTGAACTCCAAGACTAGCCTGAGCTACACCACAAGAGCCGTCCCCTGAAAAAGAATTATGATAAGATCAAACAAAAAAGGCACACTGGGAATAATAAAATAATGTCAGAAGTATGAACAGATTGCCAAATTGAGAATTTTCAAATAAAAATGTAAGCCAACTGCTCACTTTGCTGGTCTGAAGACTAATCACATAACTATCAAATCAGAGTTACCTTTCGCTGAGATGATGGAAACTGCTGCTTTCATCTTGATGGTCATCCTCAAAACTCAAGTTAGACCAGCTCCCAGTACTGTCCTCACCAACACTGAGATTCAACTGCTGGCTGCCAAATGACTCCGTTGGCTGAAAGTCTTCTATTTCTTTTGAACTAAGAAAGGAGCACATGGTAATAATTTTAAAAATAATTGAAGTACAGTAGATTCTGATGAGGAAATAAAATGATAAAGACTCTAAGAAATTATATCCCGAGTCACACCAACATCTTCAGAATACCTTAGTGCATCCGCAATTGATGAGACTGAAGAACAGCACAGCAAGACCTGCCTGCAAGACACCCCTGTGTATTGTTTAACTACATGCCGCATAAAGCAGGGTCACACTTCCAACAGGACACTTCTCAGAAGTGCCCAGTAAAAACACTACCTTCATTTGCATCTGAAGGAGCCTCCTGGCAGTTAGAACAAGAAGAACAGTTTGAAATTCTAGTTGTGTCAATCAAGCCTACATTCAAATCTAGGCAAATCTCTTCAGAACATACACCATAAAGATCTTTCTTAGCAGGGAGTGATGGCACAGGTCTTTAATGGAAGTACTTGGGAGATAGAAACAAGATACCTCTGAGTCTACATAGTTCTAGACCAGTCAAGGCTACCTAGTAAGATACAATCTTAAAAAAAAAGTTTATTTTCTTAATTGAAGCGACATTCATTTAGAGCAACTATACTAACTGCTGAGAGAGAAAGAGAGAGAGAGAGAGAGAGAGAGAGAGACCGTGTGTAACCTTCCTCTGGCTTCAAAATACGATCCCTCATACTGTTCACTTTCTGACCTACAATCCTGAGTTACTCAAAAGCAGTATGAGCTCTAGTGCACCGTGCACCACACACACACACACACACACACACACACACACACACACACACACACGCACGCACGCACTCCCACCCCTCTGCCTGGATCCCAGCACCCCAGATTCCCAATCATTCATTCCCTCTTCACTCTTGCTTCTTGGCTTAAGTGTTGCTCCACTATTGCTTCTCTGCTACCCAATTCAAAAATTGCAAGCCAGCTCCAACAGTTCTTGCTCACCTCTGCTAACAGCACTCCCTTTCTTGTGTAAAGTACTCACAACATGTTTTTTTATGTTATTTCTTTTAAATTATGTGATTACACCACCCTCTCCCTCGTCCCCTTTCTCCCTCCAATCCCTCCAATATACTCCTCCTTGCTCTTTCAAATTGATGATCTTTTTTCATTTATTATTGTTACATAAGTGTATGTATATGTACAGACATATATATTCCTATATGCAGAAATTCAACCTGCTTAGTCTATACACTGTTCCTTGTATGTATGCTTCAGGGCTAACCATCTGATAGTGGATGGCCAACTGGCATGCTCTTACCTGGGGAAGACTATACCTCCCACTCTCAGCACTGCTGTCGTTCTTTGTGGGCTGAGGTCTTGTGGGGTTTTGCCTGTCCACATTAGCCATGTCCATTGTCTTTGTTCAGCTCATTTATCTGCTGTTTGGCTTATTCTACCATAAACTCTTGGAGAAGACAAATTTTGTTTTTTGCCTATTTCCATTTCTTTTTATATCCCTAAAACTTAAAATAGGTCCTGAACTGCCCCTGCCCTCTCCTACTTTTCAGGCAATTCTCACTTTGCATTTAGGGTATAACAACTCACTTAAGTTCAGTATGCCAAACATAGCCATCCTACACCATAACTTTATATTATCACTTTGCCCTCTTAGCTACCAGGGTTTGTTTGTTTTGTTTTGTTTTAAGAAAATGACACATAGGAAGAGGCTAAAAGGAGGGTTTGTAGTGACTATTAGGAAACTGGGCTCACAGTAATTGAAAATAAAGTCTAGGTATATTATTGTTCTAAAACTCCTCTATTTGATATTCATAAAGCACCATGGTAAGCATTATGGGTTTCTATTATATATTCTACTATTATGATTACTTCAGTTAATTAAACATTTGTGAAGGGACATTAATAAAGCCATTCGCCTAACATCTTAGCAAATAATCTATTTGAATCAATCATTCTTCAACCTTAAATAATTTTAACTTTACGAAATGTAAAACCTCATGGACTTTGAACAGTACAGAAGCCTGGTACAAATGCTAAGAGACACAGGAACAGAAATCCAAAGAAAGACTCTATACAAATATGAGCCTGGATAAAGACAAGCTTATGGGAAGAACTCAAGGATACTACTCGCCAGGTCTAGAGAAGAAAATGAATATTCTGAAGAATGAATAGCAGAGTTATTTGTTAGATTCTGGAGTGAGGGTTTAGGAACTTAGACCTAGCTTCCTCTAGTAAAGCCGCTATGACGGGGAGAAAGTATAAATGCAGTCCAAGGCCTCATGTAAAAAGCTGCTTCAACCACAGAACAGACTTTAACCTCAGAGTTGTCAATATACTAGTCTAAATTCATGAATAAAATTCCCCCTTCTTTCATTTAATTTTACCTGCTTCTTAGTTCTGTGAATGTGAAGTCATTGTGTTCTCTAACGTTTATCTTCCAGCCCTGTAAATGGATGATAATGTCCCTCAAAGGGACTGGGAAACAAATATTTCATATGAAAACCATGCACAGGATATAAAGCCATTCATAAATGAACAGAGAAAAAAAGTTAACTTTTCATTTTATCACAAGACCCCCAAAGAAAATTTGAAACCTACCTGTCAACATGTTCAGCATTTGTCATGGCTGATGCCATGATTTCTGTGGTAAGGCTCTCAGCAAAGCTAAGGCCATCTTGTCCAATTCCACTATCAGCGGCCAGACTGGTATTGCTCAGCTCTCTCTCGGCTTTTTCAATAGCTTCAGCAACTATCTTCTCTGCAAGCACTGCCCTTTTATCAAGATTAACATGAATCTGAGGCACATCAAGATGAAAAATTCTTGATTTCTGATGGATGCTACTAAGTTTTGTATGTGAGCCTGGCTTAACACCTGCACATACATTCTGTTTTAAAAGGGGCTGAGAGGGACTTCTGCCACAGCCATGGAGTTCCTTAAGGTCACAGTATCTGCAAGTTCCATTCATGAGTGGTGACAATTTTTCTGCATAAGTGATTCTATCTGCTGATGTTGTGGCCTCTGGAATGTGGAAAACTGTAGGTCCTAAACTTCGTTCTAGAGTGTCATCCACTACTTTTCTAGCATACTGTTCTACAGCATGCACATTCTCTCCATGACTACGTCCACTTAAGTTGCCTGTATTCTGACAGAATCCATGGTTTTGCAAAGGTTGATGAGACTTCAAAAATTCTGATTCAGTAATACTCTCACCCTTGTCAACACATCCAGATTTTTCAAGACAAGAATCTGTTGAGGATGGTGGCAAGTCAACTGTGGTTGCTGTCAGCTGTTTCCTAACGTCTCTTGTTATGATGCTAGCAAGAGAGGCTGAAAACCCATACAGTTCAGAGAGTTCGTTTCTATATGAATCCTGTGTCCTTTCACATGGTTGATATTTGCAAAGATGACCACCATTTCTTTTCCTTTGTCTTTTTTTATCTACTTCCTGGTGATGGTCTTTATTTGAGAACACGAACAGTTCCTTGTTTGTTTTCACATGAGAGTTATGCAAAGGGAACACTTTTGAGCTGCACTTCATTTTTACTGTCTTCGCTGCTTCTTGCACTCCTGACTTGACAGATCGATACGCCAGTCTACTGGCGTACTGATCCATGATTAGCTCACCATTGCCACCTTCTTGCTTTAGCACTTGGATAACATGACCTGCATATTCATCAGTCACACTTTCACAGCTGGGATACCTGTATGTCAGACCTGGTGTACAACTTGGCAATGAAAGAACAAACTGATCTACTTCTCTTGAGTGTACAACATCCTCCACATCCAATTTCTCTTCTGCTTTATCTCGGTCAACATCAACATGACAACTGTTCCTCTCCTGCCTGAAAAGCATACAACTTCTAGCTCTTGCAATTTTCTCAGCTTCTGCAATGACATCAGCTGCCATATCACTTGCAAAACTGCATGTCTGGCTGTTTTCATCCAAATGAGTTAAAGAAGCAGACAGCACAGTTCTTTGACTCTGCACATTTAAGTGAGGGTTTTGGACCTTGGATTCTTTAGTGATTTCATGGTCTATATGAGAGGCTGCCATTTCAGTTGCAAGAGAAACAATGTGTGTAGCTAATGCTTCTGCAAACTGAACTTTCTTCCCTGAGTACTCTGGCTTCACATCCATGTCTGGGTGTTCTTCACCTTCACTGCTTTCTACTTCTTCTGAAAGAGATCGCATGAGTTTCAACATGAACTCTTCTTTTTCTATAGTATTTTGTTCATTCTCAGACAAACTACCAACAGAGGAGTTGTGAGGTGTAGAAGGTGGTGTTGCAGGTGCAAACTCTCTGGCTAACTCCCCCTTGAGCTTTTTGGTTAACTTCCTGATGTCCCATTCAGAACTAGTATGGGATGGCACTAAAGGAGTTGATGGAGGAGTATCCGGTATTACACCTCTGTCTCTGAGTTTCTGTTTCTCTTCTACATGCAAACCATCTACATAGGTAAGCGCTGCAGATGACAAAGCATGTGAATGAGGGAAAGAGTTTTCGTGTCCAAAAGACAAGGGCTCAAATGCAGAATTCAAATTATACCTTTTCACTGGTTTATCCTTCACAAGTTCCTTCAAATCAGATTTCTGGCTTGTCATCACTGGACAAGGAGGCAGTGTCTCTAAAGAAAATCCCAAACCTACAGAATCTTTACATTCTGGAACACAATGCTTTCCAACCAAGAGTGAACAGTGAGGTAAGTGATCTGGAAAGTCAAGAAATTTGGGAAAGTCCTCCAAAACCAACTGTGATTCTTCCCCAAGAACAGGTACATGTTCCTTACTAACTGTTTTGTTATCTATATTTGAAAGCACTGATTTGCTTTTATCCAGGGAATGTTTAATAATAGACTTTGATAACTGCTCAGCAAACATGTCCTTACTGCTAGCTTTGCACTGTTGTGGTGCTGCTTGGTCACAAAGAGAAGGAGAACAGGCTTTTTCCTTTGTTTTAGTTAAATAATCTGCATGAGCATCAATAGATTTTGTAGCTTTGAAGGTTGTCATGGACTCTAAGGTTTCATTGACTATTGTATGTACCATTGCTGCAGAAAAGTTGCTAATAATCACAGGGTCACTAGTTAATTTTGAAGGAGTCTGTATGTCAGTATCAGCACTGGTTGGTTTGATGTCATTCCGGTTACATAGATTAAGTTCTGAAGGTAGAAGGGTATTTCTGAGACAATCCACTTCCTCTTCACTGTTTTCTGTGGTGATGTGCTCTGGGGTAGAATCAGCACTCGCTTTACTCTGCTCAGATGATGAAAGAGACTTGGACTGGGACAAAGTAGATGAACTATGATATGGGAGAAGGGCACTTCCTGCCAAGGGTACTGGTATGGAAGTGACAATTCCTGAAGTGCAAAACAACGCCTGCTGCACCGTATACTCCTTTTTATGCTCCTGAACTGGCTTTGTCATCCTAACTGCTTGACTGCTAAAGGACGAGGAGAATGTGAAGGTTTGTGTAGGCGGCACGACACTTTCTGCACTCACATACTTGACATTACCCACAGAAACATTAACTGCTGCCTTCGTTGTGAAGGTCACATCAGTCTGAGACAGCTCTATGAATGCTTCTTGTATTACAGATTCAGACAAATCTTTGGCATACGACTTCACAACTTTGTCTTCAAAGTCAAATGACGGACACTGCTGAGATGCAGGTGTTGGAGGACATGAAAACTGACACACTTCCATGATGCCTTCAAAAACAAGCTCTTCTGCAAGGTCCGCAGCAAATCTAGCAACTGTGTTTGTAAACATCTGCTTTTTCATGTACTGTAAATCTTTCAAAGCATTTGATAAGGCTTCACTCACCAAAAGACTAGCCAGGCTACCAATGGCTCGTTCTTTCAGTGAAAATGCACACTGCCTTTTAAGTTCATTAAATGCCATCTGAAAAACAGATGATGTCAATTTGACAGCAAAGTGGCACAATGCATTGGTACATGAAGAAACTCCTTTCTGTAAATCTTTAAATGCACTGCCAAAACTTTTTCCTACAAGATCGGCTGCAAACTTCTGAACGCTGTCTGTAATCAAAGATTTATTTTTACATTTGCTTTTTTTATCAGAATTTTCATGCTTAAAAGCTACAGTATAATTTTCTCCCCCTTTAATACTATTAATATCTGACATTCCATTTGCACATTGAGTATGAAGAACTGAGCCTAGTAGTTCACATGAAAGATCATTTGCATAATCTTCATAAGTGTAATAAATAGGATCCTGATCTTCATGAATCCTATTTCTACCAATATCTGTTTGGCAAAAACATTCAGCAGGAGTACAGCTTCCAGGGGGACTAAAAGCAGAGGCTCGAATTGGGCTAAACAGGCCACTGTCCTCTGATGCCATCACTGGACGAGGGGAATCCGGAGCATCACACAGGTGACCATATGGAGACTCAGGTTTTCGTGGAGTTGGCTTTCTAACATTAGCTGGGCGCTCAAACTTGAATTTCTGAGGGTTCATACAAGTTTTCTTATGTTTGTGCTCTATCTTCTGTGATGACATCCCTATGCCAGGATCTTTCATAAATGGACAAGAAGTCTCTAATGTTTGCTCTAATTCATCAAACTGATCAAAGCTATCAAAAAACTCACTCACTTCTGAGTCTGAATCCTCTACATCATCTTTTGTCACAGGGATTTCAGGCAGCTCAAGTTTTGCTTTTAAACTTTTCTGGTATCCCTCTTCATCCAAAAAAATGACAGGACTTGGGCTTGAGCACTCAGACTCTGAGGAGTGGGCAGGAGAAGAAGCAAAGGGTATCTCCTGTGTGCCTCTGCCTTTATCTGAAGCACTGGGTGACCTGTAGAGACTCCTTTGGGCCCAGGGTTCTGAAATTGATGTTGTAACTGATGTTTTCACAGAGGATACTTCTTTGCGTCCCAGAACATGTGCTGAAGATGAAGGTTTAGCCAGTGACTTCTGAGGTCCGTAACTGATGAGCACTTTAAAATCATGGGTTTCTAAATGGTGCCCAGAAGTGGTCTGAGAGGCCGCATCACACCGGCTCCTTGGTGCAGCAATATTTATTTCTAAGGGAAAAAAAGATTAAAATTCTTACATTATTCTAGAGAACTTGTTTTTAAAAACTGACATTAAACACAAAATATTTACATCATATATGTTTCCCATACTATGATTTTAACAAAAATTTCGTTCCCAGTAACACTCAGGAGCAAATGCATCTTTTAATAAAACAATCCCATTTTACCCTATGTCTTCAAACACATGACCTATGGAATGCTCAGAATGTTGCCATTTATGTTAGAAAAATTACTGTGCTTGCCAATAACTGATTTGACATTCAAACACAGCAAAGTTCTAGATACTAAGTTATGAGATAAACAAGGCTTTAACAATAATAAAAAGAGAAACAGCAAATTAAAAGTAGCTAATAATGAACCTAAATATCAAAGAAAAATTAATTTCTCTGTAATAAAAAATATTAAAATGTTTAAACTGGATCAAATTTCAAAATAAATTTCAACTATTAAAAGTCTCCTTTAAAACTTCAAAACCAAACTTTCAACTTCAACCTATTACTAGGAAAAAGTCTATTAAATGGCACACACCATCATTATATAGCTTTGCACTCTCTTCCTCCTCTAACTGCTCAAAAGCAGTGACAAAGTCATCCTCTATGGAAGACACAGACTGGTTTGTATCATCATCATCTTCATCAGTGGTCTCAAGGTGGTGCTTCTGATGCAAATGTGTGTCCAGGGTGTGTCTTATACCAGCAGCATATTTACTCAGGAGACTAAAGATAAAATCAATTCTGAGTCCTGGTAATGTAGGTGACACTCTCATGACACAAAGCATTCCAGAATGATGACTCTTAAGAGAAATGAAAGACAATAAAATCAGTTTAAAGTTTAAATATAAAACATTGCCTGGAAGTGAAGCCTAGAAATAAGCTTGGGGGGGATTACCCATAACACAATGGGTGGGTAAATGCATGCATCCTGAAAGGTTACTTCATTCTATAATATTTAAGGATTTTAAGCATTTAATTTTCCTAAAATTATCAAAGAAGTATATTTATTTTTATTTAAATCTTACATTTTTCCTTACTAATCTTTTTTTCTCCCATGTATTCAATTTCTTCCCACTGTATCTCCTTAAATATTATAGAACCTACTGTCAATATAGTCTCTTGGGTAATTTTTTTTCTACACTGCTGTGTATGTTTGTAATGTGTCTTAGTCAATCATTTACTAAACTCACCCACTACATTGTGAATGCTTGAGAGCATGAGCCAGGATCTATTTTACTTGTTCTTCCATTTTCCTATAGCTCCCAGCATGTCACTTTCCCACCTACCAAAACCAGGAATGATCCTTATTTTTTAGCTTAGATTTCTCTGGTATTAGAACTTACAACCATGCTTATAGCTTTGATTAAGAACACAATCCATGGGCTGGAGAGAGGGCTCAGAGATTAAGAGCACTGACTGCTCTTCCAGAGGACCTGGGTTCAATTCCCAGCACCCACATGGCAGCTCACAACTGTTTGCAACTCCAGTTCCAGGGAATCTGACCTCCCTAACAAAACACCAATGCACATAAATAAAAATAATTTTTTTTAAAAAAAGAAAAAGAACACAAACCATTAGTTTTCCCTACATACATGGTAGTTTTAAATGCAATAATCGATTAAAAAAAAAAAAAAGGAGAAACCAAATACTTAAACCAATGACCCTTTATGTCGCAGCAAACAAAGTAGGTATGTATGAGTGAACAACATGGTCCAGGAAACAAGTTATAATTCTAATCAATAAACCTCAAGATTAACAAAACAGCATTTTATAACTAGAATAAGTTCTCCAAATTCTAGATCTATTCATATAGTTTTAAATGTCATACTTCCTACAATGTAAAGAATTTTTTTCATAAATTACAAAAAGTACTTCTAATGAACTAAAGACTGTATTGGGAAAACAGCATCCCTGTCCACTTTACATTGAAAATCTTTAACCAGACAGTTAGTTGGAAATCCATTTGCTAGAACATGTAGCATGAAACACATGGAAATATGGGGTAGATAGGGAGCAGAAGCACTCATTCCAGCTATATAAAGAAATCTGAAGGGTAACATTTCACTAAAATATTAGTAATGTGTTTGCATACCACTGACAGAACCATCAAAATTATCCTATGTTTTAAGGCTGACAATGTTTTGTTAGACTTTTTATCAATACCATTTTCTTGAAACTGATTTAAAATAACAAGAAAAACTTCAATCACTTAAAAATTACTATTACTGAAGAAATACAGTTTAAAAAAAACCTGCCCTAAAGCCCTGATCAGAAATGATTCATCACTTACCTGATTTAGAGGACTACTGCTTACATTTGACGATTTACTGGTATCCTTCATACAAATGATTTCATTTTCACTTAGACTGCAGAAATGAAGAGAATTCAGAAGGTCTGGAAGTTCCAGTGAAACTGCAGCTAGATCCTAATTGTAAACAATAACAGTGACAGCCATGAGTAACACTATGAGTAACACTGCCATGATGTTCACAATGTTCTCCATCTCAAAACCCCACAAAACTGGTCAGCAAATTGTCTGTCTCATAACAGCTCACACATACAAGTTTATCTATAGATAATAATTTTTAAAGCTCAAAAATAAAGCTGAGGTTATTTATTATTGCTTTATAGCCTTTCAAGCACACTGCTTCTGAGCTACCTATTCAATTTTAACAAGGCACCTCACACATCTATGGCCATTAGCATATAATTGTTTTTAGCACCTATCATCTAAAAATCCTCTGGTTTGGCGATGGAATTTTTCATACAGGATTCTTAGCTACTTAACATGTTCTTCAGAGTTTGAGTTTTAACTCTGTGAAATACAAGTCCATTTTTTTCCTGAAAGTACTGAAGTAAGCCTCCAAAATTTATGAAGGTTAAAGCAAAGCTAGCTTTCTTTTTTGCTTCCTCATTCATTCGTTTATTTTTAGCTTGATGAACATATAGGTTTATTGATGTTATCTACAGGCACAGGAGAAACTCAGAGGCAACTGCATCCTGGAAAGGCCCACTCCAGCATGGATGATGATAAGCAAAGCTGCATTTCTATGCTTGAGTAACAATAAAGGCCCACTGAAGGAAAAGCATTAGGTCAAGAGAACAGACTCTGGCCTGGGTGGAAACCTGGTATTCCAGTTGGGTGGGTTGATCTCAACCAAGGAACCACCTCTCAGGAAAAAGAAACACCCCAAGGAAAGTGGGCCCACCTCAAACTAGGTCAAAGACATAAGTGGAATAATTATTCCTTTAATGAGAAGCTGAACTCTTCCTTTCCAGAATTCCTATCCTTTAGCACAGTTGTTTACAGAGTGCGGCCAGACTGCTGTAATGTCGCCTGTTTTTCTGGATTACTCTGAAAAATGAACTTTTCTTTCTATGTCTTCTCTAAGCATGTTTCCCCTCACATCTCAGGTGTCATAGCTGTCACTCCCTCTGCAGCTCCCTGAAACCAGGTGGGTGACCTCCATATGCCCCTTCTCCCCCACTCCGGGCAGCTCTTGAGATTTACAGCTTGCCTACCTACCCTGTGTGTTTTTTCACGTAAACTCTTAATTCATCTTGTGTTGGGGGTTTGACCATGAGCAGAAGCATCTTGTGGAGGAAAGGGTTTATTTCTTCTTGAAGATTACAGTTCATCATTGGGAGAAGTCATGGCAGAAACTCAAGGAGGAATGTGGAAGCGGGAACTGGAGGAGCAGCCATGGAGAAATGGGGCTTACTGGCTTGCTCTTTAGTCCTATATTCTATTTATTTATTTATTTATCTACTTATTTATTTATTATTTTTGTAATAGCTATTTTGCCAGCTAAAGAATCACTCAAGTCTTTGCTCCACAGTACAGGCTTTGTAAATGTGGTCCTGTCTGCAGCTCCTGAGGACCAGAAGAACACTTTAGAAGTCTGTGGGTTCTACTCCGATTTTGAGACAGTCACACTGTCTGGAACTAAGCAGCCCCAGCTGGACTCTTACCTCACACTGACACTCCTGCATCAGCCTTGCATGTCTAGTCATATATTTGTATGTTGTTCTGGAAAGTGTGCCCTCTCTGTTCCTCTTGTCCAAACTATTTCCTTCTCACTAAGAAAATCAATACAGATTACTGTGTTTGCAGAAATACTCACCCATCAACACAAGGAAAAACTGTATTTATAGTGACTTGTGCAATGTCAAGCTTCCTTCATTGATGCTAACCTCAAATACCAATTCTTTTATAAATGCCTAAATGAAACGGGCTATAAACATGTGCAAAATTTTATAAATGTGCAAAAACTGAGACTTTAAAGATTTGATAATTTCATTCTCCTTCAATGAAAATACAAGAACTTTTACGCTAAAATCAAATTATGAATATCATCAAAATATACAAAGGTCACATGCAATATAATGGACAGAATCAAGAAAATGGCCTGTAGTTTCAAGCTTTCAGATAAAATATTTCAATAGTCAAAATTCTTTCAAAAGTCAAGTTTCTTTTCATAGTAGCAAAAATTACTGACAAAAGCCCACAGTTGTTATCCCAGCATTTGGGAGGGTGAAGCAGGAGGATTTCTACAAGCTCAAGGCCAGATCAAGGATATATGAAAAAGACCTTGCCTCAAAAATAACAAAAGATTCCTTAATTTAAAAAAAAATGTTGAAAGTGAAAATGTATAGATCACATACTCAAAACAGCGATCTCAAATGTCATTTTTGACTTTGGGGAGACGGGGTGTGGGATGAAGGAGAGGGACTCACTATGTAGCCCTGGCTGGCCGGAAACACACTAACTATACGGACCAGCCTGGCACTAGGCTAGCCCTGAACTCAAACATCAACCTGCCTTTGCCTTCTGAGTTCTGGAAATATAGGCATGCACTACCACACCTAGCTTCAAATGTTGTCTTTTATTTTTAAAAGCTACCTTAAAATTATTGTACATTTTTAGCATTAAATTTTTCAGTCTCCAAAATGTGTTAGTCTCCCACAGTGTCTTTGTCAATTCAACAAATTGTCCACACCTGTATATGTGCAGCATCTGTTTCTTCATTAAAGCCCAGAAATGTGACCTGAATTAAAACAGAAAAAGAGGAAGAAATCTCCATTAATTTACTTTGTAAAGTCTTGTCTTGGAGTGTTAACTAAGCACAGTGAGCATGCTGTGCACCTGGGCAGGAAGTCACAGCAGAGCTCATCAGCCCTACTCATTCCATCCCCACTGCCATGCCTTCTTACTCCCACAACCACTGCACTTGTCCACTGTCAGGTCACATGTCCATGCTTCCCAGGGTTCTTAGGGGATGCCTTCAGCCTACTCTCATTTCCAGTCAAGCCCATGGGCCCCCTTTCTACGTGTAGCACATGCCCTGTACATGACTAATGACTTTTTAAGGCTCTTGCAGCTGTACCCCCTTGCTGTGACTCTTTTCCTCAGACATGTCTAGGGTCTAGGCCTGGCTCCTGTTCATTTTACCAGTTACTACCCAGCAGCCTTCTCAGAGAGACATTCCTTGTGTAGATCCCCTAGGCTCCTTCCTCACTGGGTGTGATTCTACCAATACTCCCTTCAACACCCCTACTAATACCCCTACACAAGCTCATCAAAATCAAATTTCTATTGACTCTCTAATGGCATGAGGAAATGTATTATGTTAAACAAAATACAAAAAATATGTCATGTGCACACAACTTCTTTCTTATTCTTAAAAACATATGCATGAAAAGTAATACTGAAAGGCAATCCGGCAAACTAGTTAGCAGTGATTAAGTTTCATGGGACTTTACTTTCTTTATTTCTGCCCCTGTCTCTTCTTCCTAACTCACAGGGTAAATAATATTCATGTTCTTTATAAAAATTTTCAGTACTCTAATTTTTCTACAAAGAATATAGACCGAAAAGTTATATTTTCAGTTTGTATTTATGTCCTTGTCATCATACTAGCACTTTTGCTTTTGAAAAAAAAATAGTAAATTACCTACCAAGTAAGTGTTGTGTCTAGAAATACAAAATATTCAAACAAAAGCCATTAACACACTGGAGGAGGCTAAAATGTAAGACTATACTAAATACCCTGATTCCTTTCTGATAACTCAGTAGCTAATAAAAATCTAAAATTACCCTGGCACTTCATTAACTATGGCTACTAATTCAGTAGAGTGTTAGGTACCCTCTAGGCCATCTGGCAAACTGCTAACCTATAGAAGCCTATCTCCCATAACAGTTCCAGGCAATATAGCTCCCCTCCCTAAAACATGGCATTTATTTCTTTCCTTTTTTCAAACAGATATTTATGTTCCTAGATTTTATATAATCACATAAAAGCATGAATTTATGTATTAAATGAAAGAAGAAGTAAAACTGTCTAGAGGGAAGGGATTAACAGAAGAGATGTAAAAAGGGAAGGTGGAAGTATTATGGTATAGGGGGACAAATGTGATATAAAATATCTACCTACCTGTAAGAAACCTTAGCAACAATGACAAATTTTAAGTAATCCACTGCCAAGCTGCAACAGTACTTTATACTCAGAAATACTTGGCTTAGAATGAACCAGTACACTGGTAAAAGTGGAAAAAAAACTTAGAACCTTAGATATTTGAAGTGTCCATACCCTAAAGTGGAACAGAAATCTATTCTTTCAAGTTTCCTTGCTGAACACAAAAGAGAAAAAAGGCTGTTACTGGGTCCTGAAGATACCATGGGAGTCTGCTATTCTGAGAGACAAGGAAGATCTCATGAAGAAACAGGCTAGAAACGTGGGCCTGTGGAAATATTAGCCTCAAAACTCAGGGTGGAAAGGCACAGGAGACTTACTACACACGGCAACAACTGAGTGAGCTAAGAGTGGCTCTGACCTACTAAGATGTGAAAGAGGGAGGCAAAGAAGATAAATCAGGTGCCACAATTAGCTTGTCCTCAAAGGGGAGACTCAGGTGGCAGAAACGCTTCACCTAACAGGTTCACTCCTCTTTCTAGGAACCAACTTCAGGTAAGAATCCCCCCAAAATAGGAACTTCCCATCACCAAAAAAAACAGGTTTATTAGAAACCTCTTGTCAGCCAGGTGGTGGCACATGCCTTTAATTCCAGTACTTGGGATTTCTCTGAGTTCAAGAATAGCCTGATCTACAAAGTAAATTCCAGACTCTGACAAAGAGAAACCCTATCCTAAAAAAGTCAACCAACCAACCAAACAAAAAATTCTAATTTCAAAAGGGACAGATCTAAGTCTGTACACCAACTTTAAGCTGTAAAGACCTATTATCACTTTTTTTTGAGCTGGGTACTAAACCTACACTTTTCAGACGCTAGGCAAATGATTTACCCTTAAGTTCTACTCTTAGTCCCCAAATTTCTATTTCTTAATTTGTAATATGAATATAGTAATGGTATACAGATGCTTTAAAGAATATCATCCCTTTTACTAACTATAAATTCAAACAACGGTGAAAACACTGGTTACTGCATATATACATACATATATATATATATCATTCCCAAGCAATAACTATCTGAATCCCAAAGACAAACTTACCACTTTATACTTTAAATCAAAGCACTGAAATAGTCAAGCAAAGAAGTTAAAAAGTGACTAAATAAAATGTGTATTGTTTTATGTTTCAGGGTCAAAAAAAAAAAAAAAAAAACTTAGTATTAAAGTAGCAACCATTGAATTAGCCCCACCTGCCCAATGAGAGGCCTGTAATACTGTGCACCTGCAAACAGGCTGATATTAGCCAATGATGTTACCTACAATTTAAAACATATTCTTCTTTCTAAATAACATTTTTATTATTTAAGAATTTCACACAATGTATTTTATCATACTCACTCTCCCCAACTTATCGCAGATTTATCCCTACCCACCCTGCCCACCCAAATTTATGTTCTCTTTAAAAAAAAAAAAAAAAATCAGGCCTAATTTGTGTTTCCCAAATACTTCCAAGTATAAGGCTTGCATTTAGCATGGCAACCCAGCAAGTCACAGCCTAAAAAAAAAAAAAAAAAAAAAAAAGGAAAACCTTTCTCCCAATACCTATGTTAGTATTATGTGTAGACTTTTCTTTTTTTTAAAGACCCTGCAGTCCTACAAAGGTACATGGATACATGGAAACATACTGTGCTTAACTAGGAAAGGGTTCAAAAGTCATGTGTCAAACCTCAGTTAAATGGGCATGTTCATCCCGGTTTAAACACTCTCCTCCTGATACACTGCATAACTCCTTCTCACTCTGTAATAAAGACTTTACAGACTGGAACACATCTTCACTGAAGCTCTAGGGAATAAATAAATAAGACAATTTAATTCTAACACATGTAAAAGAGCTTGCAGATATTGACTTTTACATAGTTATTCATTCTCCAATTAATTCATTTGGTACTTTTTGATATTATTTGCTGGACTCAGTTCACCTAAGAAAAAAGTCAAGCTACTCAAAGGCCATACAATGCCTTTTGTCCCAGATTTGCTTACACTTACCTTACACTAAAATTAACAAATTGTATATGTTATTTCCAAGTCACTATCAGAACAGACACAACTCATGTAAGTGAGATGATACAGGAACTAGAAAATGGCACATTAGCATCAATGATTCTTCCCTTAAGAGACAACGAAAAAAGACAGTAGCTAAAAATAAAGATTTTCCAGGTCTTAAGGCAGCTAGCTGTATGATGGAAATTAGGGAAAAGATTCCAGGTGTGAGAAAGTAAGTTATTCCAAATGCAAAGGACCTGAGGAAGAAGGAGGACACTGAGGAAATAATGCACACTACAGTCAGGCTGGAAGGCAACAGGCACTTCCTTCTGCCTCCATTATGTTGGTATGTAAGCTGCTCTTCTAGTGTGTGGGAAAGCCTTACTCTGCAACCCTATCCTACAGAAACCCTATCCATGCCAAAACTGTAGATCTCCCCCATCCCTTAGTGTAAGATTGATCACTTAATCTAACTTATAACATATTAGGATTACAATATTCATACCTTTATATTTTCTACCCAACAAACCAAATCATGGAAACTATGCTCCACTCACGTTACCCCTCACATGTTACATGAAGTCAACAGTTGCTAACTATACAAAACCCATTAAATACAAATCATAGAACAAATAGTATCAGGAATCCAAGAAAAAAATAATGTTCGATTCCAACCTCACCCATCAATGAGAGCCCATATTTCTTTAAATATATATGCTACCTTTTCCACTAGAGGGGCTTGGAAGCAATGACTCCCAAGTAGCAATGAGCAAATCCCACACCCAGATTTTGTGTTCTAAACACTATTGTCAACTAAAATAACCAGAGCGCCTCAAAAAATGTCTGATTCTACATTCTACACAAAGAACATACAAAAGAGGCTATACCATCAAATTGTGCCAGACTACAGGGAAGTGTTCACAGACTAACTGGAAATTTTGAAAAGAAGACAGAAGTCAGTGAGTTAGCCAGGAATCCCCCACTGGCTAAATCTGGAATAATTAGGGCATAAAAAAAAAAAAAAAAAAAAAAAAAAACAGAAATGGCAATGCATCGTCATTCCATTTATACAATTATACAGCATTCTTTACTTATGATTACTGACTGACAAATATGAGTAGACTCTAGATAAACAAGAAAAAGGATATTTGAGACAACTGGGGGAATTTATCAGACCAAATGTCAAATGAGTTACAGACAAATGGTTTTCTGAGGACTGGTAATCACACTAACATATAAAACAAGGTCAAAGGGCATTTTCCTTTGAGAAATGTGAGATGTGCACAGAGAAGAAAATGAATATGGCAAGATGCCAACAGAAGGTGAATCTAAGTAGAGAATACATGAGTTGCTTATTGTTCTGAGTTTTTCCCCCAATTATTCAAAAGACTGTAATACGACCAATTCTTATAGTTTTGTTTTCATTAATGAATGGAGGTTTTCACACTAATTTGTAAACACAAAAAAGAAAAAATATGAGCTTGAGCTATCAATACAAACTCATAGCATTTTAAAAGCAAAAACATTTTTAGGAAGAAGTCACTACAAATTAAACTCTGTAAGGTACAGGTTTATTTTAAAATCTGTGAACTCAGAGGAATATAAATAAATGCATAATGACTAAAGGTAAATAATATACTTGCCACCATAGTAAATATTATACAAATAATAAAGGTCATAAAGCTGACAACTGGTAATTAAAAGGCCTTTGCCCATTCTCATCCACCTTAGATGAGTTGTCTTCTCGCTTTATAAGCACTATCAAATGAGAGAAAAGTTATCAAAATAGAAAAGAAAAGCAAGAAAAACACTTCAATTAACTCAGAGATGGTCTTCATGAGCAAGGTCAACAGTGTCATGAAAAGAGGCCAAAGTCCAGGAACTGAGATAGCAGACAACACCCTCTAGTCCCCTTTCTTCTCTTCTCCCTCTAGTGGTGACCCAAAGTTATAGCAAGGGCAGAAACCAGAGTCAAGATACCAACCAAACTGTTTTAGGAGAGTAAGAGGTTCTTCCTCAGTCAGAAATCATGACCAATTGTTAGTCCAGGCTTGTAATCCTAGCTACGTGGGAGGATAAGACAGGATCAATGGCAAGTTCAAGGCCTGTCTGGCTACTTCAGAGTCAGCCCAGCTAATGTACTGAGACCTTATATCAAAATAAAAGCTAAAAGGCAGAAAGAGAATGTGAAGGGGAGTGGTTAGGAATATAGCTACTAATATAGTTAGGAACAGAAGTGGTAGAGCAACTTATCTGGCATGTACAAGGCCTTGGGTTCAATCCACAGCACCATACACACAAGAAAAGTAATTTGTCATTTGCTCACTAATTACTCAACATGTAGCATAGTCCTGACATAAAATAAACACTCAAATTCATTATACTGAGCCAATGAGTGGCTAATATTTCTTACACACCTTTAAAGTAGTGCTAAGGGTGCGTAAGATAGTTAACTCAAACACACACACACACACACACAGATGCTATGAAGAAATGTGGAGAGGAGGCTCTGTGCTGAGAATAAGATTTTAAAGACTAACACTGCGATCACGACTTCACAGCACTACTTTCATGCACATTCATCTTTGCAGTGTTTTAATGTTATAAGATAAACACCAAGGTGCATTTAAAAACTAGAAAAGAATCCCTCTTTTTTTTTTTTTTTTAATTTCCACTGAAAGGAACATAATACTATGAACTTACTTTTCGGACAGATGCTTTATTCTTTATGTGGCTGTTCCTGAAAGGCTGGAAAGCCGCCATAATTGTATTACTGCAGTATGTAATCGCTGAAGAGTAATCCACAAAAGCCCTGAAGGAGACACATTAAAAGAAAATAACTTATTTACTCATCTTAGTGTTCCAAGACAGCACTTTATATTAAGTAATTTCTTAAAATGTATGCATTTAAAAAATATGAACAAAAATACTGAGACTAAATATAGCAAATATATATACATATGGGGGGTAAAAAAGAGGTGACTATTGGTACCTTAATGAGATAAATATTACAAAATCTTTCTAGACTCACAATTATAGTTTGCTATTATTTTCAATTGCACTGCCCCTCTTAACTGCAAAATCTCATCAAAGATTGTTGGGAAAATATTTATAAACTTGGACATGTCACAAAGGAATCCATTTTTCATAGCCCAGAGTCACCCATCTATCCCTGCAGCAACACTAAATGCTTTAGGCGTTTTTGCTCCTTCAACAGAAGGTTTTCAAACTACACAAATGAGAATGGGAAATTTGTACATATACTATAAAATTGCAGATAAACAAAACCAAAATTTTTATCTGAAGTTTAAGACTATACCAATGACTAGAGTTCACAAAAGGGTTTACTAACCCTTTTTTGACGCCTCACACATAAAACTCTCATTTGAAGACTGAACTTTTGGGGAACATCAGCCAGCTAAGACCATTAAGCAGCCAGCCTACTGTTGTACTGAGTGTAGAAGGCTGTGCATTCTGTTAAGGTCTACTTGAACCACACACTAATGACAGTGAGAAACAATGGTCCTATTGGACCCAAAGACTCATGGGGAAAAGTGTGATTGCAGTAAAGGGTAGAAGCAGAGAACTGAATTTTAAATAACAAAAACAAAAAATAAAGCAAAAAATATTTAAGAAAAGCCTCTGTCAGTTTCAGTATCTTCAGTTAATCAAGCTGATCTCTTCAGGGCATGCCTATCTGAGGTTTCTAAGTCATTCACGTCAGCACAACTTAATTCTAGTCCCCTCCCCAGATTTTAAAAGACCAAAATCTTAGTAAAGTTCTGATTTTATATTCTATTTTTCACACATTCACTACAGAGATGAAACTGAGGTGTGAGTGTATGTCACACATCATGTTAGACACTATTTTATTGCTGTGAAGAAAGACCATGATCACAGCAACTTTTATAATAGACAGCATTTAATTGAGGGCTTGTTTACAGTTTCAGGGATTTAGTCCACTGTCATTGCTGCAGGGAGCACAGAGACAGGCCACTTTGTATTTAACTTAAGTAAAATACCTACTAAAACAATATCTGTGCAATGTAAAAGAGAATCAGTATAGAATACATGTCACTGCTCTGAGGAAAAACAAACAAACAAACACCTTTGGGAATGCAAAGACAAGTGGAGAATAAGCCAGGGAGGACCAGTCTAGTTTATACCTTCACATGAGCAAACGTAACATCTTCTCATAAAATACTGCCGTCATAATGAGCTTCACGCTTAACACCTGTTGATGCCCAGTTCTGAATGAAGACAGAATTCTAAGCAAGAAATCACAGAATAGTAAAAAATTAAGAGGAATTTACTTAATTGATAAGATAGTGATGAGAGACAAGCCAAGCAGAAACAAACAGTCAGAAGTGGAGTGGCTGGAGCTCAGGCGAGCAACAGGAAATAAAAATGCCACTGAGAGAGGAAATCTCCTGAGGAACAGTGCAAGAGCAACGTGCATCAAACAAGCATATGTACATATCTAGAAGAAAAAACCCACCAAACTCACTAAAGGAACTTACAATCAGAGAAAACAACCATGAAGAACACAGAGCAGAAGAGAAGGGCGCTGAACAAATAAATATACACACCTCTGATCCTACAACTTCACATCTCAAAACCTCCCTGCAAAGCATTTCCACAAAATTCTCAAAAATAGTACAAGGACTGTCAGTGAACCAAAAAGACAAACTAAAAAAAAGTCTACAAGTTCCTTGATTTAAGTAAATTCACTTATTACCCAGCTGTGGGAATTATGAGTTTGAATAATACACACTTGAGAGAAGCAGCAGATTTGCAGAATACTGCAAAAGACTTGAGATTAGAGAGCAGCTGCACACGCCTAGAAGAAGTCTTGACAACAGTGCCAGAAACTGATCACAACAATAGTTTTTTAAATGTTACCAAATGCCATCTGTTTGATTTTATGAGATGATAAATTATCAAGTAAAATAAGGCTAGTTCCAGCATGCATGCACTATCCCATTTAGTGTAAAATCTGTAACTGTATGTGCATAAATGTAAACATACATACATAGATAGGTTACAGATAGTGGTTTTATCTGTACTTTTCTAGATGCACATAAATTCTTTAATGACTAAAAAGACATAACTTCCCAACCCTTCCACCTCACCTCTAGATTGAGGACGTTCAACTCAACACCATCTGTAACTTGACTTTTTTTAAAATCAGGACTCCGGTGTGAAACATCTTCCCAACAGTAACTGTACTCCAAGACACACCCTCTGCACTAACTCTCAAATCACAACCTATAAGTCACATTATTTCTAAAGCCACACACTAGAAGAGCCAGTTTCATCAATACTATTTCTTTCCTTAATCCTTGTCCTTATTGGTTTTCTTCCTATTTTGTTTTCCAAAGATACTTTACCTGTGGTTTGAACTACATCATCAGTTCCTAATTTAGAGTTTCAATTCAGTCTTATGCTTCAGTTTCAATTCCTCTCAGCTAAATGCTCTACTAGACATTTACAATTAAGCATCTCTGTTGGTTTGGATATGGCCTGCCCCCAGAGGCTCAAGTCCTAAAGAGCTGGTCACCAGGACACTAGAGATAGTAGAACATTAGAGTGTTGTGGCTCTGGGAATCTCTAAGCCCTGGAGGCTCAGCCTTCCCCAATAAATGAATGTTGCTCCATGGCAGTTCTAGCTCTCATGGGACTAGATTAAGCACTCCAGAAGCTGTTATAAAACAGCTCCTTCCAGATCTCTGGCTTCCTGTCACATCATTCCATCCCTTCCTCTAGCACAAACTGGGGCCATGATATTATCTACTACACTGTTATTTATCTAGAAAGCCCTGACTAGAGGCTGAAAAGGTAGAGCTGTTCAATGTGGGACATTAAGTCTCTAAATCTGTGAGCTAAATAAACATATTCTCTCTAGAAAATAATTCACCTCAAGTATTTTGTTACGGCAACCCAAAACAGACTAAACTAAGTATAGTTACTATAAAAATAAGTATGTTTCAGCCAGATGTGGTAGTGCATATCTTTAATCCTAGCACTCCTAACACAGAGGCAGGTGCATCTCTCAGTTTGAGTCCACTTTGGTCTACAGAGGAAGTCCTAGGCCAGCCAAATGGGGAGGGGGAGTTGGGGTGGGAAGAAGTATGCTTAAAACCTGAGTAAAACTTCTCTAAACACTCTCCATTGTATTTCATTAAAAACCAGCAAACCAACGTAACATAGTCGACCACAACTTTCCCTCAACCCACACTGGTGATCACAGCTAATGAGTTACCAATTCCTGGTACGCCATGCTCTAAAGCTACTCAGCTAACCTGCATTTACTCTTCCTGCATATTCAAGGGTCTGTGAGAAAAGCTTGACTCATCCCTCATCTTTCCATCTCCTTTCCAAGTGGTTTCTCTTCTATTTTCAGGTTCCACTGCTTGCATACATTTCTTCTGTGAGCTCAAGGAGCTCAAATTTGTATTTGAAGATGGCAGGATTCAAACACTTGCTAAATAAAAAGTAATCTTCTGATTGTACATACATGTAATCTTAGGTTCAGGGCTAAGGCAGGATGAAGAGGTCAAGGCTGGTCTAAGCAAGACTACCCCCCCAAAAAAAAATTAATACAGATCTCACTTGAGAGATGTAATAAATGCTCCAAATATATTTTAACACATACCAAATGTCCAAGTGTTAAAATTAACTTTCTTTTCCATCAGACTACAACAAAACAGTACAGCAGACATACAAAACCCTGGTTTTTCAAACATCAGACAACAGCAATGCAGGGTGTGACTGATACCTCAGAAAGGAAACATTGCCTGCCAGTTACTTCCAGGTCACAACACACAGCAGTCACTGGGAGTTTAGAGACGAAGCTCATTCATATTATAGGACACAGAACACAATGACAGAGCTCCAGAGGTCTAAAGGAGCATTTTTCTGTAACTTTTAGCTAAATACAAACTAAGTACCTGAGTGTACCAAGCAGTGTACCAAGCAGTATTTAAGACCAAACAGGATTTGGAATAGCTCATACTCTCACTAAGCAGAGTACTGAAAAGCAAAAAGTCATTGTGGCCTATCAGGCAACCGATGGGGTACAGATAGTTCCCACCTAGGGAATCTAAGCATCACCACCAACAAAATTTCAACATGGGTCTTCAAGCAAAGCCTATGGAGTCCAAATAATCTAACTGTACTCCAACAGGCAGCTCTCTAGAAAAGTCCATACCAAGCAGGAAATAATGAAAAACTCAACTGTGGGCAGACAGTAAGAGATGATAAGCACGTACAAGGAAGGAAAATCTGACTCTGACTGAGAGATAAAAAGAAAACAAGTCAAGGGTGAACCTAAAAGTGTAATGCACTGAAAAATAATAATAATAATGAGATGAGAATTGGAGCAGAAAGATCCTATGAAATCACAGTGTAATGGTGTGTGATGGCTCATCTTGACTGTCAACTTGACTACATCTACAATCAATAAAAACCCAAGTAGCTAGAAAATTCCTCAGGGATTTGGATCATTTGAGGTTAGAAGACCCACCCTAAATCTGGGCTACATGTTCTGGTGGCAGCCTACGTAAAATGACATTGAAGAAAGCTTTTGCTTTTTGCCTGCTTGCCCTCACACCAGCTGCTGAAGCATTTTCTCACTGGTATTAAGAACCTAATTCTTCAGGATTCCATCATGAGACTGAAGACCAACCAAGACATTGAGCATCATGGTCTGAACAATCACCAGATTTTGAGTCTTTCTATTAGGAGACAGCCCCTGCTGAACTAGCCAGCCCACAGCATGTAAGTCGCTCTAATAAATCCCCTTTTAATATACATAAATACACTCAATCAGTTCTGCTCCTCTACAAAATCCTGACTAATACACTGTGCTCCATACATTCAAAGGTGAAGAAAACATGATCATGATAAAGGAAGAAACACAAGCTCCCAAAGACTAAAACAGAACTTCTAAGGATACAAGAAGGGGAGTCCAGCAGGTGGGTAGAGTAAGCAGATAGGAGGGGATGTGAAAATGGGAGAGAGAATGAGGTGAAGGGTCAACCAAAACCAAGGATTATGAAAAGCGATATGCATGCCTAATACTTGGTGAGCTAACTTACAAAAAAACAAAACAACTAAGTATAAAAAGGTAGCCTGCACAGGTTTATTAAAAGTCCAGTGGCCAAGGGTGAGATACCTCTTTATGAGCTGTTAGCTAGGGAGGTCCTGAAGGCCCCTAAAAATCATATAGGCAATTGGCACTGCTGGTGGCTATCCACCAGCACTAGACCCTATTACTGAAGAAACTACATAGTCTGATCACAGGAACTGACATAGAAGCTTCCTCCCTGTTGGATAGCCCTCATAGTGCTGGAAAGAGCTATGCAGGTTGCTGGGGGTGGATTGCCACCAACAGGATTACTCATCTGTACTACATTACTAACCTGCCAGGCAAGATGTGCCCACTGATGCAATAGGGGCAAATTATGGGAATAACCAATGGCTTTCTAATGAGAAAAGGAAGGAGTTCACATCTGGTACTGTAAACTGGTAAAAGGACCCATGTCTGGGAGGTCACAGGCCCAGTGAGGGAACTATAGTTGTAGTTTTACTGAATGACATGTCCACCAAATTATCTTCTAAATTACTATGTTTCGCTCCATAGATCAATGCTGCTGTCAACTCTGATTAGACCAGTTCTTTTTGCAATGGGCAATAGTAAGTACAAACTAAAGCACAGGCAGGAATGAGAATGACTGACTAGTGAAGGCTCAGGAGACCTGTCCTGTCCCTCTAAGTCGAGGAACATCAACAGAGGAGAGAGGGTGGAATGCTGTGCTCCCTGCATGGCTTGGTGAAACTCCTGAACTCAAAGTAGCTGTTATCACCTGTACAAGACCCAAGACTGAGCCTATCAACCTCTTTCAGGATCTGTGGGCAGTTAAAAGTAGCGATGGAGTAGCATCCCATGAGTCATCCCCCCACCAATGTTCTATAAACAATTAATGGTTGCTAAGGCAAAGAGAAAGAGATTCCTTTGGTGGTGTAGTCACTAGTGAGGTGCTATGCTCCCGTACATAACCCCTCACCTATATTCTTTAAGCAACCCTACTGAGGATTGGATCCTCATTGGATCGCCAAAACATCATCAGAATAGAAAGAGACAGGAGTCACCAGGCATAGGAGGAGGACATAATAAAGTAATGAGGTAAATATGATTAATGAATTATAGTCATATACAAAATTGTCTTGACAGTATAATTCCAGTAGTAATAAAAATATTAAAATAAAAAATATGCTAGATGCAGTAACAGTAGATTAAACATTCAAGTAAAACTGTAGATAATATAAAACAAACTATCAAAGCAAAATACAAGAATTTAAAAACTGGGAACCCCACAACAGAACTTACTAAGCATTGTTTTAATATGTTTTATATATTATGGGTACATGAAGACTCAAAAGTCTGTTAGGGGACAGTACCAAAAAAAAAAAATGAAGGCAAAATGCCCCAGAACTGGTCCAGAATGTGTCAAATTTGATGAACACAGTGACATATCTAAGAAAATCCAATAAGTATTAAGAAAAACAGTTTTAGAACCCACT
Source organism: Sigmodon hispidus (assembly GCA_004025045.1). NCBI lineage: Eukaryota > Metazoa > Chordata > Mammalia > Rodentia > Cricetidae > Sigmodon > Sigmodon hispidus. The sequence continues at coordinate 91,126 of PVIH01005824.1, forward strand.
AAAGTGAAACCCAACCAAACTGCTAGAAGCAAAATCAAATCTTGCCAGTGATCAGGAAGAGGGAGCCCCTAATTCAAAGTGAGGACAACAACAGACCTGACACCTGGGCAGCCTGAAGCCAGGCAATGATCATCAGAGCTAACAGCTCAAAGAAGAAAGGAAAAGGGTGAACAGCCACACAGAATAAAAAAATATCTTCCAAAAATTATGACAAGATAAATTTCTTTTCACTAATAAGAGCTGTGAGGATTCATCACAAGCTGATGAGAATAACTATGAGAAGAAATTCTGTAGGCAAACAAAAACAGTAACAGATGAAACCTGGACCTACCAAAGCAATAGTGAATGTCTAAAATGGTAACACAGCACTGATATAAGAGTATTTCCTCAGTTTATAGTCACTTTTAAAAATAACTTCAAAAATAGCAATTGTTTAGACACAGAAGTGAAATGCATGACAAAGAGAACAAAAGATGTGGTGGGTAATCAGTGACAAGTCAGTCATAGATGTCTACATTACATATGAAATGGTACTGTGAGAAGGCTGTGCTGAGCTAAAGCTTTAAACCCCACAGTGACCACTAGGAAATGAATCAGAATTAACACTAACAATGAGCAGTGGGATACAGGTGGATGTCATCCCCTCATGGCAAAGACAGAGGCTAAGGCTCAATCTCAGGCAAGCGTGACAATAGTACGACAAGGCAGGGCACAAATGTCAGTTCCTCCCTTGGGTACGGACCTGCTGCTTGACTTACTAAATCTAAAAATACCCCAGCTATCCTAACTGCCTTCCAGAACAATAGTCATTTATATTAAGAAGAATGAACACTCCTAACAATGACTAAGACACTTGCTTTCTGATCGTTTCTGGCTTTTTACATTTTACTCCTGAGCCAACTCATTCTTCCATGTACAAGATACATTTTGTCCTTGCCTCCCTCCACAAGGTTCTCACCCCAGCACTACTGCCCAGGCCAGCCTTTGCTGTTGTCCACTGGATGCTAAGAGCATCTACCCAGCTGTGAAGAACAACTCTTCAAAAGTCATCACTGGTGCATCAAAGCTAACGTTAGCACTAACTTGGTATTCTGTATCATAATCACATGTGCAGGAGTCCATGCCCGGGTTAAGGCTAAGTACTAGCAACATTCAACTGCCGTTCCAAAGTGTCTACTGTCTAAGAATGGCTGCGATACAACAGCAGAAAACCTTGCACTCAGAGTTCACTTGCAATCCAAGGCCAGGCCTTAGTTACCTCTCTACATTCCTCAAAGGCCTTATCAAAAACAAAACCTTTATTTACTGAACTGAACAAACTGAAAGGTAAAGGGAAATTTCAAGCACATGAAATTGAGGGACACATACTAACAAGTGACATCATCCAATGAAGAGCAGGGTCACCTAGGCAAGAACTGTTTGACGTTAACCCAATTTGTTTTCTTAAACAGCCATATTTCTATGGTCTTTCACTGGTCTTTCAGCCATATTCCAGGTTTGGCCTCTCTTCTAAAGTATGTCTAAGCCCAGCCAGTCATTGGTATTTCAAGTTGCATCATGGGCCTCACTGACAGACAGATACTAAGTATGAACTGTTTGTTACTGACTTCCAACTTCTGATACAGTAAATGCAAATACAACTTCAAAAAGAAAATACACAAACTGAAACCTTAAGTTTTTGTCAATGTCACCACACTGTCATGACCATAAAGTAATGTTCTTAATAGTATGCATTCCCCTCTACAAAACTGTTTTTAAACAAAAGCATGTTACAATTTTAACTCAGAGAACGAATTTCTCTTTATCAGGGGCACCTGCAAGTCCTTGACTCTAACAGAACATTACCGAAAAGCATTGATATAGTAAGACTCTGTCCCAGGCTGCCTGGAGCAAAAATATGCTATTCTGCAAAAGTTGTGGTGCTTGGCTCATAAGAGAAACTCTGTAAGCCTACACGGAGGATATTCACTGACAGGATACATAAGGAATAATTAAAAATAAACAGTGTGAGACATGAAGTTAAGGTTTTCAACTTAGAAAAGCAGAAGGCAGAGCCTTCACCAATTATACAGTAATTGGAAGGTGGTACTTTACTTCAGTGTGGTACTATCCAAAAAGCAACTAATAAAACAGATTTAGTTAATGTCAAACCTGAAAATGGTAAGAGTCATCCACATATCTGGAGTTTAAAGCTGATCAAGCGAGAATATAAGATTAACCAAGAATCCAAAGGAATAATCACCATCAATGGTTCAGAGCAGGGAAAAAAAAAAAAAAAAAAAAAAAACGACGGGGAACCACAATTATGTGGAATCTAAAATACAGACAGAAGAAATTTTTAAGAAGTAGTTATAAATATGTTCTACAACTGAGAATAAAAATGATACTTTCGTCTCTGAACACTCCAAAAGCCCAATCCACAGTCAGCAATAGACTCTAGCTATCATACATCTGCAACATACCTGCTATTTGCCAGCTAGAAACTGTTCCACACAGGTGAACAGTTCTCATATTATCATTATGCCCATCATACAAAGTGTGTTAACGCAGCCTGTCCAACCTTACAAACTAGGAGAATCTATCCTGAAAAGGGACCCCTGAATCCAGTCACATCTCTAACCTAGCTAAGACCAAGTGCAATGCAGTGCTTGGAGGAAGAATTCAAGCTTGGAGATACCACAGTACACCAAAGGTACTCCTGGCCTACAGGACTTCCCCCGTCTTAGAGACCTTGCTGTAGCAGTCTGAAAAGCTGAAGTCCTAACAAAACTACCAGGCACACCTATGTCTCCCCACTATCCATTTCCTGTCCCGTATTCCTACCCAATTCCACTTGACTAGAACGCTGACGATGGCGTCTCTCTATCTGGAGATATTTAGAAGTGAGACTTGAAGAGGTCTGTTAGAAACCTGCCAAGTCAAAGTGTATGAGAGCAAACCAGAGACACAAGAGCCAAGGGGTTTCAAGAGAGGGCCGTATTTAACAGACAGGATAGGGCCTGTAACTAGTAGTAGAGAACTCAGAGAAGATGCAATGAGTCTCCATCTGAACCCTTTCTGGTCCCCAGGCCACTGGGCTGGGATCACAAACTGGGCCTTAGAGGCAATGCTCCAACAGTATGACAAATGCCTTTTACATATAATTAAGCTAATTCAAAGGGCTTTTTGATTCCCGTAGCCAAACAATCCTCAAGCCATTAAGGAAAGTCAAAGAAGAAACACCAAGTAAGCAGTGCCTAATACAAAATTGCTAAATTTCTTCCTTCTGTCTAGTCCTGTCAATAATCCATACAATCCAAATGCTTAACTCCAGGATATTCTTTTAAGTTAATTTCTTTCTGTAAGGATGAGTAGAAAAAGAAAACGTATGAATCTGCCCCATTTGCTTTTGAAATTGTAAAGCACTTTTTCCCGTGCCAACAGCTGCCGTCTGGATACCCTCAACTAACACCCAAGCTAGGCTCTAAGTTTCCTAACCTGTCTCAACACTCTCTGAGTGTTTGATTTTTTTTTTTACTACTTGAGTCACTTCACAAAAAGAACAACAAAAGTAATTACTCCATCCAAAGTTATTCTGATTGTTTTTCAAACACAAGACCAAACAGCCATTGCCCTAAAAGTTTGAAACCCTGGTCACAAAGTTAGAAAGACTAGCAACAAATAGTTTTTCTCTTTGCCAGGATGAATGAGACAGAACTCTTGTTATCTCCTTTGCCCACTCACCTAAGTTTTTCATATTTTTGTGTACGGCTAAAATTTCCCTACTCTTAACTGTAAATTTCCCTTTAAGCAACCTACTACATTATGATTTAAATTGGTGGTGTTCCTTTCCCAGATACTCAATCTTTCAAATTAAAACAAAAAAGTACCATCCTTTCTCCCAGAGGATTTCTTCTGCTTCTAGACTTGGCCCTGGAATGCAGAGGCTAGAAAAGGCTAGAAAATTTCTCACTGTGGTTCTGGGGCTTTGACTGCACTATGTATATTCAACAACTGAGAAAAACTACTGGCCATAGAGTATACTGCAAATTCCGTTTCAGATCAATCGAGCCATCAGTTAAGCATTTTTGTAGCTATACACATCAGTCAAGGCTCAGCTTGTGAACCCACATCTTCCCCAATTCCCTAACATTCCTTTATCTCTTATAAGTCACTTACTGACAGCAGAACTAATTGTTCAATTCACTGTCAACCCACGGTTCACAGTTCTTCCTGAAGAACACATTAAATATGAATAACCAGAATATTCCTTGAAAAGTGTTCACGTATTCTGAAAGATTAGGTGGCACTATTTGAAATGACATCAGTCATCAGTCACAGCAGGCACTGGGCTGCCATTTAAAAAAAAAAAAAAAAAAAAAAAGCTTCGACATTAAAACAAAATCACCTTTGCATAAATACTCCATTTTTTTCTAAATACTCTTTTTTAAGTATTTTAATACATAACAAATTTAAATATCAACATAAATAACACTGCTAACAAGGTGGGGAAAAGCAAAGGAAACCAGCGTTGTAGAAGCAACTGAAAAATTACCAAGCTAAATAGAACTGCGAATATTAATTCTAGTATGCGCCAAGGCCATTAACGATTGTCTCAGCAGTAATGCCTTAATGTCTAAAGCTAAGCCATCTCCAACTAATAGGTTTTTTTTTTTAAAGAGTTAATAAGCAGGGTGAACGAACTGTCACCAAGCCACACCAGGGGCTTAGATTGTACTGTCACCGGTTTTGCCAGACCATTTTCTATTTGATAGCGCAGTTAGGTTGCTTGGCCAGCCTGGGAGTGACGTGACAGCGATGCAAAGAGCAGCACCTGAGGTTTGGGCAGCCCCAGGACCCTGGCTCAGGCGCTGACAGCGAAGGATGCTGCTGCGGACAAAGTGCACCGTCCTCCTCCCACCCGCGCCCCACGCAGCGAGGACACAGCGCCCGGCCTCAGTCTGGACCAGGCCTGCTGGCTCACCGTTCCCCGCCCCGCTCACCCGGAGGCGCAGCCTCTCAGCTCCCGGGCATGTCACCCGCCCGTCACGACCCGCAACGCCCGGTGGCGCGAGCCACAGAGCAGCGGCACCTCCCTCGCCCGCCCCGGCCTGAGACGCCACCGCCGCCGCCTCCCCACGCCGCCCACACACTCTCGCGAGAGCAATGGCACCTCTCGCGAGAACGACCCTGTGCTCGAGCCCGCGCAAAAGGAACAAGGGGGGGTGGGAAAAAAAACAAAAAACCTTCCCATGTGCTCTGGAGGGCAAAGCAGCAGGTCGACTGTCACGTGACGCCGAGGCGCCCTTTCCATTGGCCAGGTGCTCCTCGGCCCGTGAGAGCTTTTAACGCGAAGCTGACCTTCGAACTCTCCGCTGACGTCTTGCGCGCTTCCTGGCCCGTTGCCTTGGCAACAACTTAACCCTTTCCTCCTGCCAAGCATCCTGGCCTAGCTCTCTCTACTTGGGCTAGCTGCCTAGGACTGCTGCGCCTCCCTAAAACTGGTTTCCGACAAGGACAGGCCACTAGATCAAGGGTCCAGGCACTGTCCATCCTTCAGAATGGCTCCTCTAGGTTCCCTGCATCTTCAGGGAAGAACACACGTCATGTACCAGGCTGCAGGCCCTATTTGAATTTCCAGTCAGTCTAAGGGGAGCGCTCACCCCAAAGTGGCATGGAAATTGGGAAATAAGTCTTTGATCACCAACAAGCCTAGCCTCAGATAACAAAGCTATGTGACTCCCTTTAAATCAGAAGAACCAGTGCAGTCAAGTTGCATGGTCCCCTCAAGGACATCCATTCCTCACATTGCCTGATAGAAGAGAAAGACATTGTGAAGTATATCCTCCTCTTGGTGTTTTTCCTCTTGGGGCGGAGGGATGAGAAAGAAAGAATGCATTCACATATTCCTTCTCTTCAACAGCTTTTGGCTGTTTTCCTACACGTTTTAGGGCACTATTCCAGGTTGTCTACTGAACTGTGATGAAAATAAATAGTCTAGGTTGTAGAGATCTGTGCGTGGAGCGAAGATATCAACACCAGCACTCAAATTGCCATAATCTGATGTTGGTTGGCCACTACTTCTTCGAGACAGTGCCCTTGCAGGAGGAAAGATGCAAGCCGTGCTTTGGATAGTAGCCAAAAATAAGGCTACTTCACACCTGAGATTGAGATTGAATCTAGCATAGTATGAGAGTAAATAAACCTGGAAAGACAGTAGAGGCTAGATTCCTTACAGCCTTATTAACAAAGAGAGGAATTAAGAATTTAGTCTACAGTGAAAAGCACTGAAGACTTACCAAAAAGTGGGGGCCAGATACCAACAATTAACTTAAAAAAAATAGTAAGTTTTTCCCTGTAGCTAATGAATTTTAAGAAAGTCAAACCAGAAGCAAGGGGTCTGGCCTGGATGAGAGACAATTGTGTAAGACTCAATTTCCAGTGACCTTGACATTCTCCAAGATCTATTAAGTCAGAACCTAATGCTGTCTCCTTCCTTCTACGAAAATAGGAAAATGTCTCCTAGCTAATAGAAGGGTTTGCTTTTTTGGTTATGTTTTGTCGTTTTGTTTTAACTACTTGAGAAAATGAATGACCAAAAAGGGCTCTCACGTTTTTTTCTTCTCTCCATTTTTCAAGATGCAGGTACCTGCATCTGTAAGTTAGGTCTAAGCAAAAAATGGAATAGAAAATAATGTTCCTTGTAGCTATTTAATAGAATAAGATTTGAAAAGATAGAGGGTGGAGGCTGAAAAATAAAGATGGAATTTAATTAAAAGAAAATCAGGAAGTCTTCCAATGTGAGACCCTCCCACTAATTGTAGACATAACCAAATCAAGGCTCTTTATGATCCCATGTTTCAACTTCCTGGTACATGAGACAAGGCTCTCCACAAAGCAGGGTTAAGAGAGAATTCCATTTTGTCATTCATGCAATCCCAGGGGAAGCTGGACAGGGAAATGGGCGTTTATGAACAATGTAAGAGTCAGCAAGTAGTACAAGCCAAATGAAATTGGACCTTCCCACACCGAGAAACCATAACTGATTGAGACAGGAATACCAGGAATGCTTTCCTAAGACATGCTGGCCTGGACTTTGAAAGCGGAAGCACTGCCACCTGCTCTGCCTCATAGTCCCTTTCTTTGGAGCCACTGAGTCTATGTAGCATCCAAAACATCAAATGTGCCTGGTCAGTGTAAGGACTAAATGGCAAGTAGGATTTTAAAGGTCTGAGGCAACATCTGAAAGTTAATGCCTTAGTTTTAATATGAAAATTTAAAGTCACTTTTTAATAAGGGGGAAATGTCTCAGAAATATTATTTTAACAAGACAGTTTTAAATTCCTCACTCCCTTAAATAAGGTCACTTTAAAGGCTAGAGTACTGTTTGAATTGTTTGCAGCTCTCATAATGATTAATTGGAACAGCTGCTTGGTGTTGCTAATTTAGATGAGCTGAGGGCTCAACTCTACCATCCTAACATATTAACAGGGTCATAAGTCATCCTGACTTACTCTAGCAGAGAGTTGGTTGTGGTCCCTTGTGCTAGCTATTCAGAAAGAAATTTAAGGTCTCCTACAGTGTCCCTAGTTTTTAGTTTCTTTTAAAAAAAATCCTACACTGGGGCTGGAGAGATGGCTCAGCGGTTAAGAGCACCGTCTGCTCTTCCAGAGGACCTGGGTTCAATTCCTAGCACCCACATGGCAGCTAACAACTGTCTGTAGTTCCAGTTCCAGGCAAACACCAAGGTAAATAAATAATAAATAAAGTTTAAAAAAAATCCTACACACATGCACACACACATACAAAGTTTTACTCCAATATAATTTACATGCCATGCAATTTCATGCTTTCTGTATATTCACAGAACTGTACAGCTATAACTGTAATCTAATTTTTAAAGTAACTTGGTTCTCCTATTTTAAAAACTGTCTATTAGCAACCAATAATCCCCTATTCACCCTCAGCCCTAAGCAACTGATAATCTTGTTTCTAAAAACTTGTCTAACCTGGGTATGTAAGATTAATGAAACAAAATAGTCTATGGCGTTTTATGTCTCAGTTTATCCACTTAGTGCATTATCATCCATGGTATGACATGTATGAGTATTTGATTTCTTTTAATTGACAGATAATGATTCTATTCTGTGCATATACATATTTTTCATAATCATTGTATTAGTTGATAGACATGTAGGTCGCTTTCACTTTGTGCTATTATGAACAATGTGCTTTGAACATTTAACCACATATTTTTTTTTTGGTTTGGTAATTTTCACATTAATTTTGCAATTCTAGTATATTTCAGCAAAGCATGGCATTTCAGTGCATTTTGTTAATTAAATGTGAAATTACTTACAATGACTATGCACCAAAATTTAGCTTAATTGGTCTTTCAAGTAATAAGGAGTTGCAACTCACAAGTATTCAAGTACTAATAGTGAGTGTTCTGTTGTATGCAAAGAACTCAATGTTGATCTTATATTAAAAATAAATACACGGGGGCTGGAGAGATGGCTCAGTGGTTAAGAGCACCGTCTGCTCTTCCAGAGGACCCGGGTTCGATTTTCAGCACCCACATGGCAGCTAACAACTGTCTGTAGTTCCAGTTCCAGGCAAAACACCAAGGCAAATAAATAAATAAATAAATAAATAAATAAATAAATAAATAAAGTTTTTTAAAAAAAAAATAAAATAAAATAAATACACAAATCATCATGATTATATAATTATCTCTTTGCCATTTATGTGGTAGAGTGTTTTCCCTGTTTATGTTATCTGTGAGTGTCCCAGTCAGAGTTACTGTTGCTGTTTTGAAACACCATGACCTAAAGCAACTTTGGGGAACATAGAGTTTATTTCACTTACACTTTCATATCTCTTTTATCATTGAAGAAAATCAGGGCAGGAACTCAAACATGGCAGGAACCTTGAGACAGGAGCTGATGCAGAGGCCATGGAGGAGTGCTGATTACTGGATTGCTCCACTGGCTTGCTCAGCCTACGTTTTTATAGGACTCAGGACCACCAGCTAAGGATTGGCACCAACCAAAATGGGCTGGGCCTTCTCCATTAAACACTAATTTAAAAAATTCTGTACAGGTTTGCCTCTAGCCTTATCTACTTGGGTTGCCTTCTCTGAGATGACTCTAGCTTGTGTCAAATTGATATAAAAGTAGTCAGCATAACTGATCCCCTGTCAACTTGATGTAAAAACACATATATACCTGGTAAGCCACAATCTTTGTTTTCTTGTTCATCCTAAGATAACACATTAATAATGACATCACAATATAACATATATTCTTTTTTAGTCTTTTATTATTATTATTATTATTATTATTATTAACAAAGAAGTCACACTTTCTATCCTTGTATATCCTTATTCAAGGTCCCTTCCCCCTCCCACCACATCAAGTCATTCTTTCTTCTCCACAACTCCCCATCCCCTCCCTGGGCTTGCAGCAGACAGTCCCATGGTCCCACTGACCCAATATTGCTTAGTTCAGTCTCCACTCCTGGCAGATCCAGTTTTCTCCCCCCTCCCTCAAGAGTGAGTCAGGTGTTCCTTTAGGTGGAGTGGGATCCGAAGGGTCAGTCCAGGGTGTTTTTGATTCTAAGCTGTTCAGTTGTTGAGGTTTGCAGCTTGGGGATGCTTTGCTTTTTTCTTGTTTGTTTGTTTGTTTTTTTAGAGTCCACTAATGAGTGAGTACATCCCCTGCTTATCTTTCTGAGATTGTGATACCTT
>PVIH01005824.1:100952-118942 GCA_004025045.1 Sigmodon hispidus
TCTTACTGCTGAGTAGTACTCCATTGTGTAGATGTACCACAGTTTGTTAATCCATTCTTCAGTTGAGGGACATCTAGGTTGTTTCCAGGTTCTTGCTATTACAAATAATGCTGCTATGAACATAGTTGAGCTAATGCCTTTGGAGTGTGACTGTACATCTTTAGGGTATACACCCAGAAGTGGTATTGCTGGGTCCTTGGGAAGATTGAGTCTCAATTTTCTGAGAAACCGCCATACTGCGTTCCAAAGTGGCTGAACAAGCTTACACTCCCACCAACAATGGAGGAGTGTTCCCCTTGCTCTGCATCCTCTCCAGCATAGGCTGTCCTCTGTGTCTTTTACCTTAGCCAATCTAACAGGTGTCAGGTGGTATCTCAAAGTTGTTTTGATTTGCATTTCTCTGATGGCTAAAGATGATGAGCACTTTTTCAGGAGCCTTTCAGCCATTTGTAATTCTTCTGCTGAGAATTCCCTTTTTAGATCTGAACCCCATTTTTTGATTGGGTTATTCAAGGTTTTGGGCTCTAGAGTCTTGAGTTCTTTATATATCTTAGATATCAGTCCTCTATCACTTGTAGGGTTGGTGAAAATCTTTTCCCATTCTGTAGGCTGTCGTTTTGTTCTATTGACAGTGTCCTTGGCTTTACAGAAGCTTCTTAGCTTCAGGAGATCCCACTTATTGATTGTTGGTCTTAGTGCCTGTGCCACTGGTGTTATATTTAGGAAATGGTTGCCTGTGCCAATTCGTAGAAGTGTATTTCCCACTTTCTTTTCTATCAAGTTTAAAGTGGTTAGGTTTATGTTGAGGTCTTTGATCCACTTGGATTTGAGTTTTGTGCAGGGTGACAGGCTCAGATCTATTTGCATTTTTCTACACATTTCCATCCAACATCATTTGTTAAATATACTATCTTTTTTCCATTGAATATTTTGGGCCTCTTTGTCAAAGATCAGGTGTTCATAGGTTTTTGGGTTAATGTCTGGATCCTCAATTCTATTCCATTGGTCCACAGTCTGTTTTTATGCCAGTACCAGGCTGTTTTTATTACTGTAGCTCTATAGTATAACTTGAAGTCAGGGATGGTGATATCTCCTGAGGTTCTTTTGTTGAGTAAAATTGTTTTGGCAATCCTGGCTTTCCTGTTATTCCAAATGAAATTGAGTATTGTTCTTTCAAGATCCAAAAAATATGGTGTTGGGATTTTAATGGGCAGTGCATTGAATCTGTAGATTGCTTTTGGTAGAATTGCCATTTTTACTATGTTGATCCTACCTATCCAGGAACATGGGAGAGCTTTCCATTTTCTGATAACCTCTTCAATTTCTTTCTTCAGTGATCTAAAATTTTTGTCAAATAGGTCTGTTACTTCTTTGGATATAGTTACTCCAAGGTATTTAATACTATTTGCAGCTATTATGAAGGGTAATGTTTCCCTTATTTTTTTTTTCAGCTCTTCTATCTCTAGTGTATAGAAGGGCTACTGATTTCTTTGAGTTAATCTTGTATCCTGCTACATTGTTGAAGGTGTTTATCAGCTGTAGCAGTTCCTTGGAAGAATTTTGTGGGTCACTTATGTATACAATCATATCATCTGCAAATAGAGATAGCTTCACTTCTTCTTTTCCAATTTGTATCCTCTTAATCTCTTTTTGTTCCCTTATTGCTTTAGCTAAAACTTCAAGAACTATATTGAATAGATAAGGGGAGAGAGGACATCCTTGTCTGGTTCCTGATTTTAGTGGGACTGCTTTCAGTTTTTCTCCATTAAGTTTGATACTGGCTGTCGGCTTCTTGGAAATCGCCTTTATTATATTTAGGTATTCTGCCTGTATTCCTGATCTCTCCAGGGCTTTAATCACAAGGGAGTGTTGGATTTTGTCAAAGGCTTTTTCAGCATCTAAGGATATGATCATGTGGTTTTGTTCCTTTAGTTTGTTTATATGATGGATAACGTTTACAGTTTTTCATATGTTAAACCAGCCTTGCATTCCTGGGATGAAGCCTACTTGGTTATGGTGGATGATATTTTTTATACATTGTTGTATACGGTTTGCCAAAATTTTGTTGAGAATTTTCGCATCAATATTCATGAGGGAAATTGGTCTGTAATTCTCCTCCTTTGTTGTGTCTTTGAGTGGCTTGGGTATTAGGGTAATTGTGGCCTCATAAAAGGAATTTGGCAATATTCCTTCAATTTCTACTGTGTGAAATAGTTTGAAGAGTAACGGTAGTAATTCTTCTTTGAATGTCTGGTAGAATTCAGCACTGAAACCATCTGGACTAGGGCTTTTATTTTTGAGGAGGCTTTTAATGACCACTTTAATTTCCTTAAGGGTTATAGGCCAGTTTAGGTAATTAATCTGATCTTCATTTAATTTTGGTAGATGGTACCTGTCCAGAAAGCTGTCCATTTCTTTGAGATTTTCCATTTTTGTGGAGTACTGATTTTCAAAGTCTGATCTGATAATTCTCTAGATTTCCTGGGGGTCTGTTGTTATGTCCCCCTTTTCATTTCTGATTTTGTTGATTTGAACACACACTCTCTCTCTGTTTTTTGAATAGTTTGGCTAAGGGCTTATCTATCTTGCTAATTTTCTCAAAGAACCAACTCTTAGATTCATTGATTCTTTGTATTGTTCTTTTTGTTTCAATTATATTGATTTCAGCTCTGAGTTTGATCATTTCATGCCATCTACTCCTTCTAGATGAGTTCGCTTCTAATTGTTCTAAGGCTTTCAGCTGAGCTGTTAGGTCTCTAGTGTGGGATTTCTCTAGGTTTTTCATGTAGGCATCTAGCACTATGAATTTTCCTCTTAAGACTCCTTTCATTGTATCCCACAAGTTTGGATACATTGTGGATTCATTTTCATTAAATTCTAGGAAGACTTTGATTTCTTTCTTATTTTCCTCCATGACCCAGAAATGGTTCAGCTGAGGGATGTTTAGTTTCCATGAGTTGGTAGGCTTTCTTTGATTTTTGATATTGTTAAACTCTAACGTTTGTCCCTGGTTTAACCACACATTTTCTGATGAACATTGCTTCCCATTCTTAATTTAAAAATATGTAACACATTATAGGGTTGAAGAAATGGCTGCTCTTCCAGAGGACATAGGTTAGGTTCCCAGGACCCACATAACAGCTAACAACTGTCCATGACTCCAGTTCCAGGGGACTCAGTGCCAACTTCTGACGTCTGTGGGCACTGCATGCACCTGGTGCACCTACAAGGATGCAGTAAAGATGTATACATAACAAATAAATCTTTCTAAAAAAATATAAAAAACGTAAAGTTATCTACTTTACAAAGTACTTACTTCCAGTCCAAGCATGCTTTTTTGTTTGTTGGCTTTACTGTTTTAGCCTAAAGTATGTTTACTCACAGGAATATTTGTATGCAGGCCATTCACATCTGATTCACCTACTTAAAATCCTCTGGTTTTCCCCATGGTCTGCCTTGATTCTTTGCTCTCATGTTGTTCTCCCTTTCAGAATCTCAAAATAGGGCCAGGTTCTGCCTCAGACCCTTTCTTCCTTCAACTATCTTTTCCTGTATACCCCCTTCATATATTACTGCCCGAAACCCATAGGCTTTCAGGTCGGCTGTCATTTCTACAGGATCTTCTGTCCTAACTCTCCATAAAGTATATTCCTCTTTACTGAGGACTCTGTTTTCTCTCTGAAGCATTTGTCAACACATAACGATTTTCATTTGTGTGATTATATTTAACTAATGCCTGTCTCTTCCACTAGACTAAAGGATTGGAGGAATCATATTTGTATTTCTTACCAGTGACTGGCACTCATTAGGTACTCTGTAACTACTCACAGGGAGGAGGAAACGAAGAGGTGGGGAGAAAGAGAAGTCTCTTCCATGACTTCCATAGAACATAGGTTCTATTTCTCTTGACTTAGAAGGAGCCATCATTAAAGTCTGGGTCAAAATTACAATCTAAACTTAAGGGCCACTAATGATGAGGACTGTAGGCTTGTTCTGATACAAAAAAAGAATCCAAGTGTCCCAACCACTTGGAAAAGGAGTGAGAAGGAGGCCAGTGTACATAGGGCCCAAGCAGGCTGCCAAGTTACGGAACACAGCTATGTTTAAGGATACCTAGGAAAGCGCCAAAGAAACCCTCTCATGGCCCTGGAAAAGGTTTATTTCTCACTTTTGTTTATAATATCCCTAGGAATTGAACCGAGTGCCTCAGGAGCACCAGGCAAGCAGTCTAATAATGAGCTATGGCCATCCTCAGCCCTGTTTTTATTTTCTATTCTGAGTCAGAGTCCCACTAAATTAATCAAAGCTGACCTGGAACTCACTCTGTAGGCCAGGAAGGTTATGAGCTTGGGATTCTGAGGCCTCAGCCTCCTGAGGAACTGGGCTGACAGGCCTGGCTCCACAGGGAGATTGTATTAAACTAAGTTTTTAGTAGTCAAATTGATAGTGTCTCCTCCACCATCTTGTAATTCATGGAAATGGTGCTTTCCCTTGTAGACATGGTCCAGTGCAGTCAAGAGCCTTGGGTGATAAGCACATAAAAGAATTATGGCCCAGCAACATTGAATAGTCTGCTCTTGCTCACATCTGGCCCTAAATGTCATAGTTCCTGCTAAAATCAAGTAGCGCAGTCTGGTCCTGCCTTTCAGTGAAACTGAGCGTGTTACACAAGCTGGCCCCTGACTTAATTCCCCAATGCCATTTTGACTACAAAGGAAGGCATCATCTTTCCCCAGAAGCTTTGGAGCTTTACACCAACAACCTCAGCCAAAGCGGATTCCCATGTTGCTTCCTGTTTGAAAACTTGACTCTTCCCTTGGCTGAGGGCTTGGATTCCTCCTGAGCCATCCTGCATGAGTGATGGGCCCAGCTGTCAGTTTGCTTGTTAAAAAAAAAAAAACATGTCAAGTGCTGTACAAATCCTTCAGTTCTTATATTTGGTTTTTGTTTTTTGTGTTTTGTTTAAAGGGTGTAAGTTAACACATACTCTTTGTGGGGAAAATTCAAGAAAGGTCAGTGAAACCCTTTGGTATTGTGGTTTCATTGCATGCATTATTACTTGATTATAAGCCAACATAAGGATTCTGTAAGAAGAAAGATAAAAATTATATGAACCTTTTCAATACATTAAATCAAAGTGATGAAGTTCTTAAAGCATATTTGTTCATTTCTACTTTGTTTGAAGTAGTGGGGACCCAACTCAGGATCTTGTATACTACCACTGATGTATCTATCCCCTTAGACTCCATGCCTTTGTCTTAAGAGTGTATTAAAAGTGTTAGTATCATTCATGTCCAAAAGAAATTTAAAAACAAAGCATTCCTTCTGCTTATGGTTCCATTAATGGTGGAAAGGCATGGCATGGTGGCAGAAACAGGAAGTAGATCACATTGTATCCACACACAGGAAACAGAGTGAAAGACACCAAGAAGCGGCAGAGTGAAAAATAAAACATCAAAGTCATATGTGTGTGTGTGTGTGTGTGTATGTGTGTGTACAATATACAAATACATAGCAGAGTTCTTCCAGCAGGACTCTACCTCCTGAATTTTCCATAACCTCCCCAAACAAGAGTCACCAACTGAGGACCACATATTCAAATAACTGAGCCTATGGGGAGGGGCATTTCTCATTCAAATCACTATAAAAAGCATGTATATCATATCGCAACCTATTATAATGTCTATAACTTATACAGCTAATTATTTTGTAGCAAGTCTGCATGTATGTTTTTCATACATGCATGTGATGTCTACAGAGGCCAGCAACAGGTGTCAGAAGAGCAAGCAATCTGAAGTGCTGAACCATTTCTCCCACCAACCATGATTGTATTCATAAATAACACAGGGTTAATTCAGGAGTGCTGCTTCCAAGTTAAAGCTTTCTTGAATAGCAAAAAATGAGGTGTTATTATATATCATACTCAAATATAATTCTTCTGATTAAATCATCAGTCTTAGCTAATCAGTATCTTCCAATGCACAAAACTCAGGTGTGCCTTCTTTTAAGAAAATGTACTGTGCAATTGTCTAAAGTTCTGACTCAAGCATTCTTGAAAGGATGTACTCATTGCAATTACTTAATAAAATGGTTTCTCTAACTATCATTGCCCTGCTTACTTTAAAAGGCCAGTATATATTGTAGATAATTGTAAAATAGAAGCACAAAGGCTTATAAAGAGATATATTTAAACATTATAAATTCAAAACTTATGAAAGTTATCAAGAATTCCAAGAGCACTTAGGGATATCTAAATGGAAAAATAATGTCCAATTTTCCATTCAATTTTTCGAATATGGCTTTCTCAATAGTTGAAATGAATGTCTTCATTATGTGACTGCACATGTTTATTCTAAAAGATTCTAGATAACTTTCCTTAGAGTATAGATTTATAAGTCAAGGGCAGTTGGTGTTTGTTTGTTTGTTTGTTTTGGCATGTTCTTGTGATGACATTCTGAGAACAGATACAAGAACCAGTCTTAGAGCAGGATGTTTATTCCTGTGGCCACCATTCCCAGCTCTTGGTTGCTTTTCTTTTTATGCCAGAAAGAACATCTTCATATTAACATGAAATGTCCACACGAGATGAGAGCTTTGCTTAGTGCTCATGCATGTGAAAGCTGAATGTTGAGTGTGCAAGTCGGCCATTGGCTACTGTGGTAAAAGGCAAAAGAAGCAGAAACTCTGGCTTTAGGAATACTCTCTTCTATTTGGAATTTTAAGTCATGTAATTATACTAGACAGGTTTAGTTTGGTGCCACACTATGTCTGGGCCCTGTTTGTTTTAGATTCCTTGGGAATATCTTAAATAGACATGGCTGATTCCCTACAATGAGGCTTATGAAAGTCAGCTCTATGGCCAGTATTTATGAACATGAAAGTAACCACCATTATGGGCTGGATCATTTCAAAGTTAGTTTAGGCTCCGCTGTCTGAAGGATGTGACTATGGGGGAAGAGCTGTGTGAATGTTAGTGTAGTTCTCAGAACAAAGGCACAGACTCTATTAGTGTGACCTTGTCATCCCTCACACTAACCAAGTGAGCTAACGTTGGAGGGAAGGTGGCTGAGAAACATGTCACATACAAATTCTAACCTGATTTTGTTTAACCTACACAATGGAAGACCATATATAAACCTCATATAAACTGAGGCTAAAGGGCTATTATGCAAGAAATGTCCAAAGCCTCTCTTCCTCTTCCAGGGGAAAAAGACATTTTAGGTTCAAATATAAGGTGAAAAATAAGAATTAGAACTGTCTTAAAATAAAATGGATAAACCAGGTTGGCCCTGAACTCACAAAAATCTGCCTCTTCTTCCCAAATTACGGGATCAAAGATGTGCATCACCAAGGCTAAAGGAATGTTTTTCTTTGTTTGGTCTGTTTTTTTTGGTTTTTTTTTGTTTTGTTTTTTTTAAGTGAAAGATGGGTATCATTTTTTTTTTTTCCTGAGATGGGATTTCTCTGTGTAGCTCTGGCTGTCCTGGATCTCATACTATAAACCAGGTCGGCCTTGAACTCACAGAGATCCACCTACTTCTGAGTGTGGGGTCTAAAGGTGTGTGCCACCACCACACAGCTAAAATACTTCTTAATGTCTATAGCTTTCTAAAAATATTCTTTATAGAGCACAAATTTATAAATTCTTTGTCTATTATTTTGCCTTGTTCTGTTCTTATTTCCACACTGGTTTCAAGTTTTTCCTTTGTGTGACTTTATGACACGTTTGATGGTACAGGCTGCTGTCCTTCTCAGTTGTAATAAGGTCCCAGAGACCTTTTTATCTATAAACCTGTGGCAGACTATAATGGGTGTAACAAGATTCCCTGGGACCTCTTAACAGTCAAATACTGAGTAATTTTTCTCTTTCCTCTGTTGATGGCAAGCAGCTCATCCAAAGTCACCATATGAACTCCAGAGGGATGTGAGATCTGTTATATACAAGGTCTCACTTGGGAAGACATAACATTCTCAGATGGGAAAGAAAAGTCCCTATTACTACAGTGTCCCTTGAGTTCTGATGTTAATTAAACTCAGTACCCTTCAAACTTTGCTACTAGTTGACATGGTCTATAACTTAAAAAAAAGTCCCACTTTTCTTGTTGGTTTTATCTGTGTGATCCTGAGATTTCCCCAGCCCAACTGGTCTGCCGAGTTTTCTGTTGTCCTATTAAGTTGTTGTTGTTGTTATTATTATTATTATTATTATTATTATTATTATTATTATTTCTTTTCCACCCTAGCATCCTTGGAAGTGCCCACATTGCTAGCTGATCTCTAGGATTTGGTCCGTGCTGCTTTTTTGGTTTTTTTGTTTTTGTTTCTGTTTTTGCTTTTCATTTCAGTGGTACTTCAATGAAGTGAGACTTTGGCAAGAGGCACAAAGAGGCTGACAAGTCAAAGGTTGAAGTGGTAATGGACTAGATGTCTCTTGAATTATTGGACTTTAGTTTAGATGATTTAGTAAAAGATCTACTTAAGGACATGATGAATGGAGCACTCAGAGCTGCTTTCTTGTACAAAATCTTCTCATCCAGATGTTACTAATGTTTTTCATAGGCGGGTTAATTTTTAAACACCATACAGCACAGCTTTGATACCAGCCATTTCTCTGAATGTGTTCTGCTCCTAACCATGATGATTCGGGTCCTCCCCAGGTCGTGTATAACTCCAGTTTCATGCTATGATTCGGCTGGTACTGGTTCTCTTGGTTTTTATTTTGTTTTGTGTTTTGCTTTGTTTGAGACAGGGTCTTACTAGGTAGTTCTGGATGTCCTGGAACTCACTATGTAGACCAGGCTGGTCTCTATTTCAGAGATCCACCTGCCTCTGCCTCCTGAGTGCTGGGACTAATGGTGTGCACTACCACACCCAACTGGTCCTCCTGGTTTTTCACTGAAGAATGACAATATTATATTAAGACCAAGCTGTTCCCCTCAAATACTTTCCAGGCAT
The DNA here is from genome assembly GCA_004025045.1 of Sigmodon hispidus. Taxonomy (NCBI): domain Eukaryota; kingdom Metazoa; phylum Chordata; class Mammalia; order Rodentia; family Cricetidae; genus Sigmodon; species Sigmodon hispidus. The sequence continues at coordinate 109,908 of PVIH01005824.1, forward strand.
AGAAGAGGGTCCTGAATCTTGCTTGCCCTCTCTTCAGTTTGGCACTCTGGCAAACTTAGTCTTTTACTTTCTTCCAAATACTTGACCAGGCTGGTCTCTATTTCAGAGATCCACCTGCCTCTGCCTCCTGAGTGCTGGGACTAATGGTGTGCACTACCACACCCAACTGGTCCTCCTGGTTTTTCACTGAAGAATGACAATATTATATTAAGACCAAGCTGTTCCCCTCAAATACTTTCCAGGCATAGAAGAGGGTCCTGAATCTTGCCCTCTCTTCAGTTTGGCACTCTGGCAAACTTAGTCTTTTACTTTCTTCCAAATACTTGATAATTCCAGTTCTTAAGGCACTGAGATGTAAAGACATACAAGACATACAAAGGTCAAAAGCAGCAGGTGGAGGCTCCAGTCTTTCTGTTTCACTACCTTTGGAATGAACTCCTCACTTTGCTGATTCCAAGAGATATCACAGCACCTTTGTAGCCATTCCAGGAACACATGGCTCACTTCCCCTTGTACCGGAGAAACACAAAGGAATCATCTGAGTAGTCATATGGTTCTTCTTGAATGCCACAAAGTGTGTCTGCCATTATCCCTTGCAGTTCTCTGAGGGTAACTTTTCTATTTATGTTCAAGGAGACTTTGTACTGTTTGGCCATGACAGTCACAGACTTTGACTGTTAGCCCTTCTTTTCTTTCTCAAAATCAAGTCATCATGGGAGAGAAAGTATATAGACACTCTTAGAAAGAATACAACTTTGAGGCTGTCTGTCAAAATGTCTTAGGAGACCATAGCCAAGATGCTGGGCCACAGCATAACAGCCAACCCTAAGATGTATGTCAGTGCCTCTTTTCCCTCCGCTGAGATAATGAATCACCTTCCCTTCTCCATCTAACTTGCTTGTTTAAATGTCACCCAGCCTTACCTCAGAACACACAGTGCCTGTTAACTACATTTCTAAATTAGTTGGCTTTATTATCCTTGAGAGCATTTGTAGCTATAGGATATATTTTGGAGGATTCTAAGGCCATAGGCATGTGGGCATGTTTTCTCAAAGAAGTTAAGTTTATGTGCTCTGGTACCCAAGGACAACCCTAAAGAAGCTTATTCCTCTCAATAGCAACTTGGCAACTTCTCTCCCTACAGTCCTTCACAAAGCTATCCATGTGGTCCATCTTCTTGTCATTATGACAGTCTCACTGGTGATGGGTTTCTGTAGCTCCCAGTGATCTCCAATTATACATCAGTAGTCTCTGATTAATCCTGCCCAAGTCAACTCTTCACACTAATCAAGAAGATGTAGCTCATGTCATATGAAAATCTTGAATCCACTAGAATCAGACATGCTTCTGTGACACAGCCCAAACTCAGATGCTAAGAGGCTGACACTGTCTCTGCCTGTCATCGGGAATCTTTGGGCACTGACAGAAAAGACTCAGGCATGGTGGTTTGGAAAAGAAATATCTCCCTTAGGCTTAGGCATTTGAACACATGGTCCCTAGCTGGTGACAGTGTGTGGGGAGACTTAGCTGGCCCTTTGTAGAGGAAGTGTGTCACTAACAGCAGACTTTGAGAGTACACGGCCTCATTCTTCTTCCGGGTCAATCTTTCTGCTTTGTACATGATGATTAAAATGTGCATTCAGTTAGAACCTCATCCCTGCATGATCCAGAAAGCCTCATATTCTCTCTCTCTCTTTCTCTCTCTCTCTCTCTCTCTCTCTCTCTCTCTCTCTCTCTCTCTCTCTCTCTCTCCAGACCACACCTACTCAGAGTCTCTGAACAAGGGAAGATGCCAAAAAGCCCAGTTCCACATTCTTGGCTGCTACTGAAGCTTCCTCCCCTGAAGTCACCAGCTGCCCAAAGTTTCCCACTAAAGCATTGAGCTTTCGACCATACTTGGGCACAAAGACAGTTTGTGATGGACACATTATCACTCCTCACCTACAATCTATACAATCCCCCTGCTTTAGCTCCAGGGTACAGCCTCTCTGGCCTTGATCTTGGGACTGGAGAATCCTCCCAGGAGTTGCTTTGCTCCGATAAACCCGTTGTTATACTTTTTCGATTTGGCTTGATCTGGCCTAATGAATTGGTGGAGAAACCTGTTATGGAGAGAGAGGGCAGAAACCCTATTATTCATCTTCCTGCTCCTGCCTCCCTGCCTGCTGCTGGCTGCCACACCTCCTGTTATTCATGGAGGCACCTCCCTGCAAGAGTAAGCCCAAATAAACTCTACCTCCTACAAGTTGCCTTGGTCATGCCATGTCATCATAGCAACAGAAAGGAAAGCTGGACTTTTCACTGCCTTTTGTCCCCCAGAGAGTTCCTTACTCATCACCATCCATGCTCAAGGATTGGACTCGCCTCAGGAATTTCTAAGAAATCTGTAGCCCGAAGTTTGTATCCCACCCGCAATTCCCAAATACCTGGCAGCCACTTTCCAAATAGTTGACTTGGAGGCTTAATATTACTTGTAAATGCTGCTCAGCTGTTAGCTCAGGCTTATAACGAACTAGCTCTTACACTTAAATTAACCCATAATTCTTGACTATGTTTAGGCATGTGGCTGGGTACCTTGTCTCAGTATAGCATTCTTGTCTTGCTTCCTCTGCATCTAGCTGGTGACTCTTGACTCTGCTCTTTCTCTTCCCAGAATTCTTCTAGTCCAGTCACCCCACCTCTACTTCCTGCCTTTCCAAGTAACATTTTATTAAACCAATTCAAGTGGAAAATCTTTACAATGTACAAGAGCATTGTCCCACAGCAGAAATTGTTTTGTTAAGAAGTCCACATGAGACAGATTTTTCTAGCTTATGATACTGGCTAACCTATTTTACTCATTAGCTTTGCTTCTTCAAAACCAATTTGATCACTATGCCACTTAAATGCAGTCAGAAATTGAGCCTTATTATCACCAATACCAGGATCTAACACAGAACTGGGAAACAGGCATTAACCAGAGTCTAGGCATATCTCTGCTGATCCATTATATTTTCTGATTCATTCTTTTCATATGCTTTCTGGAGTTTTGGCCAGCAAAACTGTGATCAAGCCAGAAGCAGACAAGGAATTCCACATTGGTGCCATTCGGAAAACAGGGCTCCTAGTATGATGTAGTCCAACTGGACTCCTAGTCCAACTTCGGTAGCTTCTGTAATAAAGTTAAGCAGAGGTGGCTTGATGCAAAGCAAGAAGTCAACTTAGTGTGCAAGCAGAGAGTACTCTTCAGAGAGCAGAAGAGCCAAGTTCATCAAATGCAGAGCTGAAGGCATCAAGGGCCATGTCTCACCAGGCAAGTAGCTTTCGGGATGCCTTCCTGAGAGAGACTTAAAGGACACATGTGCCTCTATCATTCAAAGAAAAGGATTTCACTTCCGAAAGGACTTTATCTGTGGCATTTAAGAGGTACTGAGGGACAGCTGTGTCCTAATAAATTTTCTATTTTGAGAGCCTGGCTCTCAAGAGTACTTCATATGATTAGTCTGACACAGGTTAGGGCGGATGTTTGAAAGCTCACCAAGCACTGGGAGCTCTACATTTCCATCACTCTTATTTGGGACTCTCTGGCACTATGCACTAAGTTGGGACAGGTTTCGGGCAACAGAGCTAAGTGAAAATCCAGGCTGGACCAGCTCAGAGTTCCATGTCCCAAAGATAGCACAAAAATGCAGTGGTGGCCAAACATTTCACCACCAATTTCAAGAGGTGCCTCAAGATGTGGAGCAAATGGGGTGTCAGGGATCTAGATTTAAGACACTAAAAAAAATATGGGCCAGTCTGACAAAGGTGTCAAAAGCACACATTAAGAAAAGAATGTCGGGTAGATCTCTGTGAGTTTGAGGCCAGCCTGGTCTACAAAGCATGTTCAGGACAGGCGGAACTGCTACAGGAAGAAGTCCTGCCTTGAAGAAGAAAGGAAGGAAGAGGGAGGAAGAGAGAAAGGAAAGGGAAAGAATGCAACTTTAACCAATAGCACCGAGAAGCTCAGAACGTAACAAGATCTCCATCTCTTACCTTCTACAAGAGTGGGTTAGAAGCACTGATGTAATCTGAAACTGAGAGCACCAGAGAAAAAGTATGCGAGAAATTCTCCAAGGCACAGGCACATGTGTGCTGGGGACAGAACTCAGTAGGAGAGTACTTGCCTTCCATGCACAAGGCCCTGGATTTAATCCCCGGTGACTTCAACAACCTCCACACCACCCCCACCCCCAAGTGAGTGCACGAATGTACACACACACACACACACACACACACACACACACACACACATCAAAAGAAAGAGAAATAACAGAGAGATAAATGAGAAATGATAATAAGTAGGCTTACATCAAATTAAAAAGACTGAACAACCAAAGAACACAGGATGAACACTACATAATAGAAGAATTTTTTATCAGCTATTAGTTCAACAAAGAATTAATATATCCAGTCTATATAAAGAATTCAAGATTATAAACATAGAATAAATGATCCAATGGACATGTGACCTAAACAAAGAATTCTCATAAAATGCAAATGGAACCCCTCCTGTAAGCACTTGAGAGGCTCTGGTCCTGTCCAGAATCCTGGAGAGGACTGCATTCTCCAAGGCTCCAACACAGGGGTGAGTACACTCTGCTTAGAAGGCTTCTATCACACCCATCACGTGATCTGCACAGGCTGCTGGGAGGTTCCAATGCCTGCCTTCACTCCACTGAGCACAGCATACCCAGCAGCTGCCAGCCCAGCTCATCACCCCAGAGAGGACTACACACCTGGGAAGTCCAGCCTCACACACTGGGCTAGAGAGCAAAGTCTGCACAGCAGGCACCAGCCCTGCCAATACTCCCAAAGAACATAGTATGCCTCTAGCCTAGAAGTAAAGTTACAGATTAAACTCATCCTCAGCAATAGTGGGAGACTTCAGTATCTTACTATTATCAATTGACAGCCCAGGTTAAAAAAATATCTAGACTAAATGACAGCATAGACAAGTAGATTTAACAGACATTACAGAAATTTCATCTGGACACTGAAAAATACACTTTTTTCTCAGCAGCCCATGAACATTTTCTAAAATAGATCATACAATAAGATACAACACAAGTCTTTTTTTTTTTTACTTATTTATTTTTGGTTTTTTGAGACAGGTTTTCTTTTTGTAGTCATGGCTGTCCTGGAACTCACTCTGTAGAACAAGCTGGCTTTGAACTCACAGAGATCCACCTACCTGTGCCTCCTTCATGCTGGAATTAAATGTATGAGCCACTCCATCCAGTTTATAACACAAGTCTTAAAAAGCACAAAGAAAAATTCCTTGTATTTTATTTGATCACAATAGAAAAAAAGGTATAAATCAACAGCTAGAAAAATTATAGAATAATCAGAAACGTGTGGGGATTAAACAGCACTATTGAATTGTGAATGGCCAATGAAGACATCAAATTGCTAGAAATGAATAAAAATGCAAATACAATGAATGTATTAAAACCTATTGTATACAACAAAAGCAGTCCCAAGAGGGAATTTCATAGTTCGAAGGGACTATTAAGAAGTCACTGGTGCAGGGGAGATGGCTTAGCAGTGCTAACCCTGAACACTGAGAACCAGAGTTCATAACTTTAGCAACCACACAAAGACCAGTAGACCAGGATGGCCAGTCTGTAAGTTCAGTGTTTAAAGGCAGACAGAGGTGGTCCCTAGAGTAAGCTGGCTGGCTATATTGGCAGCTGTGTTTTAAATTGAGAGACTGTGCTTCAGTAAATAAGATGGGAGAGTGACTGAAGGGTCCAGACATCATACCTCAGTCACCACATTCATACGCATGCAAACATGCATATATAGACATATAAGAAAAATCAGAGAGACCTCGAATAACTTAAGACATGCCTTTGAGCCTTAGAATATCAATAGGCCAAGTCCCAACGCAGTAGGCTGAAAAAAATGATAGATATGGGCGGAAGTTATGGAAACAAAGACTTATAACTTACATCAGAGACACCCATGCAACCATGTCGTTTTATTCACAATAGCAAAGAAACAGAATCAGGATAGATGTTCATCATCTGATAAAAGAGTTAATTAAAATGTAGTACATACACAAGGGCCTTTTATTAATCCATAAAACATGCGATTATGATTTTATAGGAAAATGGATGAGACTGGAACACACTATTATACTACTTTATAAGCTTATGGAAAGCACACACACACACACACACACACACACACACACACACAAACACATGAGTTTGAACTAAAGTACACTGCATGTGTGGCTAATAGTACTCTCAGAAGCCATGATTTCTAAGATGAAAATCTCAGTGCCAAGTTATTGGCCATGGAGGTCCCAGGAGATCCCAAGAAAATATAGGCTAATGTCATTATTTCTGGTTCCCAGCAAGAATCAGATGGTAAGATCCCTATTGCTGAAGATGCCACACAATTTGGTTGCAGAACATAGAGAAACTGAGTTGACAACTCCCTTCCTGCTGGCTAGTCCCAGAAGCTGAGGGTGAAAGAGCCATCAATGGCCTTCCCCACCTACTGACATTGTGTGCTACGTGTTGAACAAGCGATGATAGCTCAGGTAAGCTATACTATTCTAGATATACTCAGAACCAGATAGATAAGATATACCCATGACAAATAAGATATGCCTACAGCAGAGTAAGATATATCCAACTACTTTGGGTGTAACCACTTTCTCATTGAAATAGAGTCCCACTCCCTAGGAAAGAATTCATACCTAATACTGTAAACTTGTCAAAATCACATACCCGGGTGGCCATAGGTCCAGGAAGGGCCCTCCTACTGCTGTTTTGCTAAATGGACAAATTTCAGCCTACCTTCTACATATTTGTGTTCATATATACAGCTTAATACCGTCCTCAATCTTGACCAGAGAAGTTGCTTTTTCTTTTTATTTATTTATTTATTTATTTATTTATTTATTTATTTATTTATTTTTACAATGGAAAGCGGTTAGTCCAGAGACTCATAAGTGGTCAGTGCCAAAGTGACCACTGAGCACTTAGTCCTAAACACAATACCCATTACATACACGCTTACACACACACATACATTGTACACACTCATATATACACACAATCAAATGTGTGTGTTCTCAAAAAGCTTTTAAATCTCATTTAAAATATTTTCCTACTTCAACAATATGAAATATACATATGTATATCCATACACATTTTCTTATCTAATGTTTAGAACTTTTAAATTTGATTTTAACTTTTTATGCATTCTTTGAGAGTTTTGTGCAAAGGGCTTTGATCATACTCACCCCAAACTCTTCCCTGGTGAATCCCCAATTTCCTACTCACACAATTTTGTGTCAAGACCGATCTGTGCTGCCCAAATACTCTTGGATGTATGTTCTTCCCTGAAACATGCTCCACCGGAAAAAAAAAAAAAAAAACTGTCTCACATGTTTCCATCAGCTAACACTTGCAAGCTCCACAGAGAGAGAGGTGGGTGGTATTCTGTGGCCAACTCTCATACGATGGGATTTGATCTGGCTTGGGTTTGCACAGGTCTTGTGAATGCTGTTACAACTACTGTAAATTCATATGGACATCTGCTCAGTGGTGTCCAGAAGACAGCTCTCTTCCACAATCATCCACTACCTCTGGGTCTCACACTTTCTGATCCTTGAGCCTTGGAAGGAGGTAGATGTGGATACATGCTCTCTTTAAGGCTGAGAATTCTATATTCTATAGTTATGGGCCTCTGTGTTAACTGCTCTCTACTGTAGATAGCTTCTTAGCATGGGGGGGGGAGGAGGGAAGGAGGGAGGGAGGAAGGAGGAGGGAGAGAAAGAGAGAATGAAGTTATCCTACAACAGGAAAACACTGCCCCACTAGTTACCAAAATAAAACGATAATTATGCTAAGACCCTATTACCAAAGATACCACATAGTTGAGTCGCAGAGCTGGAGAAATCCAGCTCGTACTGAGCTGCAGGCTTTGTGCCTGCTGTCTAGCTTTCATAGTTCTAGAAGGTGCTATGCACAATATCGGATGACAAAATTAATCATCAGCCATAGCCAGCTGTGAAGCATTAGCTACTGCCATGACTAGCCTGGCAAGTGGCATAACCATGGGAGGCAGGAGTAACTAACCACTTTCTGATTGGATTTAAATCCTACTCAACAAGATGAAATCACAGCTGGTGCCATTATCTGACCAAGAACTAGAACTAGATAGTTCACAGGCCTTAGGGGAGAAGCTACTTCTGCTATTCTGCCAAGTGGACACCATAGTAAACAGATCTATAATGACTTAAAGTTATACCCATAGATGAACCTGTCACTCAATTTTTCTTGGAGAAGCTCTTATTTGCAGTAGATGGTGATTACCACAGAGACACACAATTCTGCATTTTACGTGTCTTTTTTTTTAATCAGGAATTTATGTTTTGTGTTATAACTTTTTCCTTTCCTTAGTTAAAAAAGAGCACACACACACACAAAATGTCTCACTATGGAGCCCAGCTACTCTCAAAGCCATGATATAGCTCAAGCTCAAAGCATTGCTAAATGTTGGAATTGTAGGTGTGAATCACCATGTGCAGTTCTATAACTACAAAGCATCAACTTTCTTTAAGTCTGAAGAGCCTGCATATCTGAGCCCTAATTTATTCACACACATACTTTACAACATTAATTTTTAATCACGTGTCTGTGTGTCTGTCTGTGTGTATGCCTCGCGTGTGTGAGCGATGGAAGCGGGTGCAGACTCCTGGAGCTGGATTTACAGCAATTGTGAGCTTCCCCTGTGGGTTCTGCAAATTTAACTTGGGTCCTGTAGAAGATCAGAAAGTGTTCTTACCCACTGAATCATTTTTCTACCCCATCCTCACATTCTCTAAAATAACATACTGATATTTATAATCGAAATACCCTACATACTTTTATAGTGGAGAACATTGGCCAGATTACGGGAAATATTGAGATTTATTGTTTCATCAATCTCCTGGGAGTTCATATGCTGTGTTTAAAACAAACATTCTAGAAAATACCAAGAATTAACAGGGTCTT
>PVIH01005825.1:0-36231 GCA_004025045.1 Sigmodon hispidus
CGAACAGCTTGGGATCAGAAACACCCTGGACTGACCCTTCAAACCCCAGTCCAACTATAGGAACACCTGACTCACTCTTGAGGGAGGGGGGAAAGAACTGGATTTGGCCAGAAGTGGAGACTGATCTAAGCATTATTGGGTCAGTGGGACCATAGGACTGTCTGTTCCCTGCCCAGGGAGGGGATGGGCAGTTGCAGAGAAGAAAAATGACCAGATGTGTTGGGAGGGGAAAGGGACCTTGAATAAGGATATATAAGAAAAGCTGAACACAAAGAAAATATATGTGTAGCAATCTTATTTGTATTTCTACCCTTGATAAGCCATGCTTATGATTCTTATCCTCTGTATAGTTATTGTTAACTCTTCTGCATTTTAAATTCTTTTTACTGTTTTTTTTTGATAAATACAAAATAAAGAAGGAAAAAAAAATTAAAAAAAAATAAAAAGTGATAATCAAACAGGGTAAAAAAAAATAATCAAATATTAATATAAGCAGTTTTTCAAGTGAATAATGAGCAATTTTAATTCAATCATGTCCGAGGATCACATTAACAGTCACTGCTTCTGAACTTGTATGCCATTTCATAATTGAATCATCATAAACAAATTTGAAAGTTACATAAAGACAATTTTAGAAATTAGTAGCTAGCTACTATGTGCAGAGCTAACCATGGAGATCATTGGGCACACAAGTAGGAATAAGATACATCTGAGATTATTTGTGACCTAGGAAAAGAAGAAAGACTGTCCTATGCCTATCATTGCCTAATGTGAAAACAATTTGGCAGAAGTACGATAAGAATCTGGGAAGGAGCAGTAAACTCCAGTTAATCAAATCATGAACAGATTCATAGATAGGTATGTGGTCACTGAGAGTGTGATCAAATCAAGATGAAAAGTCCCCTACTGCTTTTCAAATCATATGAGTAAAGGGACAAGGTCCTCTTGACATTGATGGACATGCTCCTTTCCACCCTTCTATTTATCCTTCAGATTCACCTGAGTTTCTTGTTCTTGGAATATCCCAGGGCCTTATGTTGTATTGCTTAGGACTGGGTATGCTCTGTTCCCTCTGCCTGGCAATCTTTACTCCTTTACCTCCTGATAACTTTGTAGCTTTGCTCTTAATTCAATATTCCCCATCTCAACAAGGTCTCTAGCCCATTATTAACAAAACTAGCATTTCCTACATCCCAACTCTAACCCTTTCCATGTGGTGCTCATGTTTTCAGCTTATCATGTGCTACACTCTAAACTTATTTTCCCAGGTTGGCTTCAGCTCAGTATGATCTTGAATTCCTGGTCTTCCCCCTACCTCCTGAGTAATAGGATTACAGATACACACCAGCACACCCAATGTGTGTTATTAGGGATCAAACATCAGGGCTTTACTAATACTCTGCTAACACTGAGCTACATATTCAGCCCCAATATCTTTAAACAATATGTTTTGCCACACTATTCAATTAGATCACAATAGAATTTGCTTTGTATAAATAGTCCACCATTTATTCATATTTTGACTGAAAAATATGAAATTCAAATCATGAAAAAAATGATGCTATCATTTGATCTGTTTATACTAAATGCAAGATACAGTTGTCAATTTGTTTTAATAAAGGGACATGCAATGAAACCAATGGCTAGTCTCAAATCTTGCTTCACTTTCCTGAGTGCTAGCATTATCTGTGTGTACAACAACACCTGGTTCTGTCATCCAACATTTGAACAAATAACTTATAATAGGAGCTATATATGTTTTTAAATAAAAAGTTAGAAATTACTTTGCTTGGTTCTTATACTTCTCTATGATCTGATCAATCTAATTATTCAATCACTAGGTAGATATTAATCACTAAATCGATGTTTATCACTTAGTGCATGCTGATATATAGTTTCATCTTCCTTAGCCAGGATTATACCTCTTCCCACTGTCTTCAGTTCCCACAGTTTCTCCTGTTGATATCCCAGTTAGCTTTCTTTCTCTTCCCTTCATGTCTGCGGCTTCTGGGGGTGTCCCAGATCCATTCAGCTGAATGTCCTTGCTTTTATCATCATAGTTGTGATTTCCTGTCAACCCTTCACACAATGTCTCACTTATCATCTTGTAACTCTCCCTTTGGACTTACTTTCTCAACCCAGTCACCTGGAATGATGACTTGAAACTAAAAGGAACTAAATAAAAATGTCAGGAAGTCACTTGTTTAGACCTAAAGTTGGAAATGGCATGTTCTCCACTTGATCAGCAGCAGAATGATTGAGTGCAGTTTAACACAGGTGTTGTCAATGTTGTGCTACAGTTCAATGCTATTAGGTTTAACAGATTTCAACAAAGTGGCAGTTTTTCATCTTGGGTATGTTTACATATGGCTAAACACAACTATCTTCCCAGCCAAACAACTGTTACCTTCAAAATTTATCTGTTCCCACTTGCAAAAGGCTGTTACACCTGGGCTTGTTGAGAGTTTATATTTCTTTATAGATAGTCATAAAATCCTCACTTGAGTATTCAGATACTCCATACCACAAGTTATAAGCAACTCAGCCCTAAATGCACTTGGCTTTGATAAAGAACAACAGTATACCTACCAGGAAACATTAGCAGGAAAAGGAATCCAAGGATGAGGCTATGGGAAAGCCATTATTCCTACTGGCAAAGTACTTTTCAGTACAGCATTTTGAGGGAGGGCATCCACACTCCTGTAAGGAACCCCTCACCTGTGCTCTATCAGCCCCCAAACTCAGTGGCTTACCAGAGAGAACTTGGTGGAACCATATCTGGGTGTGTGGTTGGAACTTTAGGAGAAAAGATAGATGTTGTTCAAGTCTCCTGTGAGATAGAATTTTACTAACACCCACCATTGGAGGAAAAGTTCCTGCATCTCATGTAAACTAAGTGTCTGTTAAATGTTTGTAGCTTTAAAACGTAAACATCCCAGAACATGTGTAGCTTAGTTTTCATGACTGTCACCATTGTTATAATTGTATTAATTTCTGAACTTTAAAATTTTTAAAAATGAAATTCATGTCATCTGTAGAGATTTGTTCGATATAAATTGTCCCTTTTCTCCAGAGGAGCAGACTTTAGTGGCAATTATGATTTTGAGGAACTTAGGAAATGTTTCAATTAGATTACCTTGGCCCAGGGAAAACCAAACTAAGGTTGTTTCTGTATGTAAACACAGTGGTAGGTTGTGTGCATACAGGTGTCCTTGAATAGCTTGCAAGTTGGATTTGAGGACCAAATGAAGCTTTAAGCCAACCCCTCAGTGACTGGTGCTATCCATGAAGGGAGAGAATTTTTTTCTAATTTAAACACTTGTATATGCATGCTTTAAAACATGTCTATTCTCTTCTAGACATTTAAATGCCTGAATGTCTGCTTTCTGTTTAGTATTTCAACTTATCTGTAATAAATTCTATAAAGTATATTGTAGTGGGGTTATGCTGGTAATGTAAATATTTGTCCCGTCTATGGGTTTAATAAAAGCTGATTGGCCAAAAGCAAACAGGAAGTGTGGGTGGGGCTACCAGGCTAAGAAAACTCAGGAACATCTCCTAGCAGACACAGATGCCAGAGTCACCGGACAGGAGATACAGAGGAAATGCTGCTCTGAGAAAAGGTATTGAGATGCACTGCTGAACAAGATGGGTTATTTCAGAAGAAGGAGTTAGCAAATTATATGCCTAGGTCTTAGGTGTGTCAGCATAAAAATAATATAAGCTTGTGTGTGATTATTAGAGGCAAAATAGGGCCGAGAGTGAGACTAAACTTTTGGTCCTGGCCCAGAAAGTCCAAGCCAGAACCATTTACAACAGTATATCAACATGTGAAATCTACCATGCTTTTCCTGTGGGGTGTGTGTGTGTGTATGTGTATGTGTGTGTGTATTTCTGTGGAAGGATGTGCTTACCTATAAGTGCACATATGTGCCATGAGTGCCAGGGGTCAGTCAACTTCATGTGTCTTCCTTATTCATTCTGCACCCTATTTTTTAGACAGAGTCTCTTCACTGACTGAACCTGTAAATCGCTAGACTGACTGGCCAGTGAACTCTTAGGATCCACTGTCTCTGTACCACCCTGGCAGATGCACACCACATGTCATGCACATGGGTCTTGGGGATCTCAACTCATGTATGAGCACCAAGCAGTTTACTTACTAAGCCATTACTCCATCCTCCAATATGAAATTCTTATGAGTCCTAAAAGGCCCTGCTTGTGCCTTAACTCTGCATTCACTGTCTCTAACTTCTCACTATCCACTGGCTCTTAGCATTCCATAGTTACCACACAGCCAGCCACTGCCAAAATCCATTTCAACAGATAGAAATGAGTCCATGGTCACCAAGGGTCCCCACAGCCTCAATCACATCTCTCTTCAGGATCACATTCCCACAGCAGCACATCCTCTGAATCACTTTCCTTGCCCTGCTTATTCTTAGGGTTTTGTTTTCCTCCCTGATTCCTTAGAATTGCTTTCTCTCTTATCCCCACCTCAACCAGTTTCTTGGGGGTAAGCAAAGATATCTCATAATTCCCTATCACCCTTCTTCCCCAGCCTCTGCCTTCTGGGACAATGTACTTAGTTTCATCACATCAATTATGGTCTCCAGACAGAAGAACACGTCCAAAAATTTTTCTAGAAGCTTGACTATTATTTTAAGCTTTGTGTTGCTTTTTTTACTTCTTGAGCAAAATACCTGACCAAAGCATCTTATAGAGTGGAATGAAGATTTATTTCTTCTAATAGTTTTGGTTTGAAAGTTCACTTCATCTTCTTTGTGGCAGTGAACTTGGTATTGAGAACATGAGACAGCTGATCCCATTGTCTTCCTTACTGAGTGATGAGTGATAGAACTAAGCATTATTTTTTACCTCCTTTTTGTTCCATGGTGGTTCTGAACATAGCAAAGTGACAGTGAGGAGTCAATTCACTTCAATTTCCAAGATCTCCCAAATATTCAGTTGGATTCCAGAACAACTATTGTGAAGCTTACAGCTAGCTGTGCTGTTAGCAGCCTCTAGATGTGCAAAGGCTGCCACTGAAATCAAATCAATGCAGGAAGATCTCACTCTCTTCTTGGGAGATGATAGAGAAGGTTGTTGATTAAAAGGAAAAGTAGACAAAGGAAAGATGGTGGGGAAGAGGTATAGAGGGCCACAATCTCTACTCAACCCACAAAGCAAGGTACCTGTTTTGGTCTAGAGTATTCCCTCAAATTCATCTGTTGAATACATGCTCCCAGCTCTTGGTGCTATTAGAAGGTGGTGTGTAGCAAAACAGGCCCATAAGGTCAAGGAAATGGACTCAAACCAGTTGCCAAGGTATACATATAATGTACTTCCTTGCAAGCCAATCTGGAGTCTGTCTGAGGGCCTACCAACAGCCACTGTTAGAGGTCCTCATCACACCTGGCCAATGAGAGGCAACAGTGTAATGTCATTGGATCTGAACACAGCCTGGGTCTTAGGAGGAGGATATATATATATATATATATATATATATATATATATATATATGAATGATTTAGCCATTTGCTAAAGAGCTCTTCACTGGATTCCTGATGTCTAAGCCTTGGCAGCACATCTTCTCACCTTTTCCTTCCCCAAGGGAGCCCTTAGGATCCTGGACAACAGCAACATCTGTGGAGTCTTTAGCAGGTTGGGCCAAGAGAAAAGACATTGGGTCCTTGGGAATGTGTTCCTAGAAGCAATACTGAGATTGGCACCTCCTTTTTTGTCAATTTTACTTCTCAGCAAGCTTTGTTCCACTACATATTCTCTAGCATGATAAGTTAGTCTCATCATAGAACCAAAGCAATGGAGCCAAATAACCACATTCTGAAACTTTGAATTTGAAATCTAAAAGGAATGGGATGTAACCTAATGGTACAGTACTTGCCTACCATGCACAATGCCTAGACTTGACTTCAGAACCACAAACACATCTCAGAACCCTGTACCCCAAATAAATATTCTTCCTCTTAAATGGTCATCTTGAGTATTTTTAAAATTTATTTCAGCATCTACTTAAATATTTTTGGTGTGGGACAAGTGTACCAAAAAGTTCTAAAAAAAGAAATTGAAGAAGAAGGAGAAAGAGAGGAGAAAAAGGAATTAAAAAAAGACAAAAACAAATAAAAAAAAACCCAAAACCTATGGTACACACTTTTTAATTATTATTTAAATATATTGTCCTATTTAATCTTCCTATATCCTGTTTTGCAGGTTTTTCTCCATGCTGACAGCCAGCACACACATCACAACAGGAAGATATATTATTAACTATAAAAGCTTGGTCAATAGTTTAGGCTTATTTCTAACTAGTTCTTATAGCTTATATTAACCTAGATCTTTTAATCTACATTCTTTTATATGTCTCAGTTACCTTTGTTTTGTAATGCCTATTCTCCTTCCTCTGCCTCCTGGCATCTCCGCCCTTATTCACAGCAACCTCTAAGCCTGAAAATCCTTTCTATTGGTCATTCAGCTTCTTTATTAAACCAGTCAGAGTGACACGTCTTCACAGAGTACAAAAAGTTTGTTTTGCAGTAATCATGTTAAGTAGGGAGCTCAAATACACTGTGCTTTAACAGAAAAGAGACATAAAAGATGCTAAAACTTGACCACAATCATAGGAATAAAATGTGGCAACAATAGTTACAAATTTTATGAATCTCAACCATAATGTTGTTTCTACTGCCAGCAAAAATATGTCTTTAATCATGCTCTTTTGCAAAAGAAGACCCAGAAATCAAACAAAGGTTTCAAAAGTGTTTCGAAGACAAAATTTTTATTTAATATGTAAGTAGGAAAGCTAATTTAAAATTTTTCTTTGAATGTGGCAAAATTCACTGCACATATGATTCCATGCTTTCTAGGAAAAAAAAAGTGCTGAAAAAATGGCTCATGTTTCCTCACTCTGTGAAGTCTATGACTTTTAAAGTTAAGATTGTATCCCAGCAGTCACACAGAATTTAGAATATGAATGACAGAATAAATCAGTTCATCTATTTGTCAAATGCTTGTCGAAGCTTCTCCCATGTCCTTGATTGACAAGCTGGTGTTGTTATGCTGTGATATAAGCCCCACTCTCTCTGCCTGTAAACCACTACAGAGACCAAACAGGCATTCCTCTCTGCCCAGACTTTGGGCCTGGGATATACCATGTGTCTGTGTTCAAATCTGGCCATTACCAGAGTCCTGCTCCAGTTTTCAGTAGCCTCCATCATATAGTTGAACTTATACTGTAAAGCTGAAAAATGTTTTGGTTTTAAAATTTATGGAGGGTCAAACATGGTGAGTCATTTTGTGGGAAATTTTTTCTAAAATAATTGAAGAGAGTTTTCTGTTTAAAACAAATACCAGTTTCTGGCTCACTGTATGTAACACATTTTGAGTGAAGATCTTCCTGTGAGCTGAAGACACAGGCTCATTAACTTTCTGACTGCCCTGGGAGACAGGTAACTGCTATCAGATGTGGGGACAGAGATGGATACTCTCTGAATGTGGTCCATATTGGATTCAAAACAGGCTCAGCATCCCTTCTAAAATATACATTTTTATTTTTACAGGGCTTTATGATTACGTATTGCAGATGGCTCAAAATAGTTTGAAGAGGCTCAAATATGGAAACATTCATTTTATCTTGGGGAGATGATTTGATTTCTGTGGCAACTTTTTTCTGTCTAATTGATTCCATACATTTTCACCCAGCAAATTGCATTTTAACTCTGAGTTATTCTTCATCCTCCATGGATAAGAACTTGTTCTTTTTTAGTCACTCCTTTTTAGTATAATAATTTTTTATTAAATTATATGAACATGTGTGTGACTGTGTATGGATATGTATATGTTAATGTAGTACCCACAGAGGCCTGAAGAGGACATCACATTTCTCTGGAACTGGAGTTAAAGGTAATTGTGAGCCATCTGACTTGAATTCAGGTCCTTAACTACTGGCAATTTTTCTATTCCCTGTACTTGGTACATATATTCATTGATTTTTCTGAATAAATATTAGAGAACACATATGTACAATATCTACAAAGACAAATGAGTATGACAATTTTATATCATATGTGTATATCTACTGCTGCTAAGAGAGTTGGTGTCTTTTATTACCTGACTGGTTTTATTAGCCTGAAGACAATGAATAATAGTAATTTTAAGGAAATGTACAAGTGATGAGAGAGACTTCCAGGCTCCTGATCTCAAATCTTATTCCTTCTTCACTGGCTAGTTTTTTTTCCCATGTAATAATCTTTTTTATTGTTTTTTGAAAATCAATATCAAAAATTATATTAAAAAAGCAAAACATTCAGAATAGATAACAAAAAATCCATACAGGAATAAAACTTCTCTTTTCTATAAAATACATAAAAAATAAAATCTAAAGCTTCTCAAGCCAGGTTAGGCTCCGATACAAATGAAGAAAGCACAGTAGGTCACAGCTACTGCCCATGGATGCACTATGGCCCCCACAAATTTCTGCTAAGCAATCCTTCTACAGACAAACCAGAAGTTTTATTTTGTTTTCTTTTATTTGTTCTGTTTTTTTTTGTATGTGTGTGTATGTGTTTTAAATCACTTTATTCACCATCATCTTTCATTAAAAAAAATGTTTTTGCTTAAAGTCCACTAATTAGTGAGTACATGCCCTGCTTATCCTCTGGGTTTGTGAGACATCTCTCAGGAGGATATTCTCCAAATCCATTCATTTGCCTGAATATTTTAGAATCTTATTTTTTTCTTACTGCTAAGCAGTACTCCATTGTGTAGATGTACCACAGTTTGTGAATCCATTCTTCAGTTGAGGGGCATCTAGGTTGTTTTCAGGTTCTTGCTATTACAAATACTGCTGCTATGAACAAGGTTGAGCTAATGATTTTGGAGTGTGAATGTGTGCTTTCAGGGTATATGCTCAATAGAGGTATTGCTGGATCCTTGGAGAAAGTGATTCCCAGTTTTCTGAGGACCTCCATACTGAATTCCAGAGTGGCTGAACAAGTTTATACTCCCACTAACAATGGAGGAGTGTTCCCTTTGCTCCACATCCTCTTTAGCATTGGCTGTCATTTGTGTTTTTGATCTTAGCCATTCTGACAGGTGTAAGGTGGTATCTCAAAGTTGTTTTGAGTTGCATTTCTCTGATGGCTAAAGATGTTGAGCATTTTTTCAAGTGCCTTTCAGCCATTTAGTTCTGAACCCCATTTTTTGATTGGGTTATTCAAGGATTTTGGCTCTAGTTTGAGTTCTCTATATATTTTAGAGATCAGTTCACTGTCACTTGTATGGTTGGTGAAAATCTTTACCCATTCTGTAGGCTGTCCTGTTGTTTTAATGACTGTGTCCTTTGCCTTATAGTAACTTCTCAGTTTCAGGAGATCCTACTTATTGATTGTTGTTCTTAGTGTTTGTGCAACTGGTATTGTATTTAGCGATCTGTACCAATGCATTGGAGGGTATTTCCACTTTCTTTTCTATCAAGTTCAGTGTAGATGGTTTTATGTTGATGTCATTGATCCACTTGGATTTCAGTTTTGTGCAGGGTGATAGGCTTGGATCTATTTACATCTTTCTACACACAGTCCAGCTATGACAACACCATTTGTTGAAGATAGCATCTTTTTTCCATTGAATATTTTTGACTTCTTTGTCAAAAATCAGGTTTTTATAGTTGTGTGGGTTAATGTCTGCATCTTCAATTAGATTCCATTGATCCACAGGTCTGTTTTTATGCCAGTACCAGGCTGCTTTTAATACTCTAGCTCTATAGTATAACTTGAAGTCAGGGAGGGTGATACCTCCTGAGGTTCTTTTGTTGAGCAAAATTGTTTTGGCAGTCCTGGCTTTCCTGTTATTCCAAATGAAATTGAGTATTGTTCTTTCAAGGTCTGTAAAGGTCTATTTACAGGAATTATAAAGGGTGATGTTTCCTTTACGTCTTTTTCAGCCTCTTTGTTTCTAGTATATAGGAGAGCTACTGATTTTTTAAAAATTAATCTTGTAACCTGCTACATTGCTGAAGGAATTTATCAGCTGTAGAAGTTCCCTGTTAGAATTTTGTGGATCACTTGTATATACAATCATATCATCTGCAAATAGAGATAGTTTCACTTCTTCTTTTCCAATTTACATCTCCTTAATCTCCTTTTGTTCTCTTATTGCTTTGGCTAAAACTTGGAGAACTATATTGAATAGATAAGGAGAGAGGAGAAAGCCTTGTCTAGATCTTGATTTTAGTGGGATTGCTTTGAGTTTCTCTCCATTTAGTTTGATGTTGGCCATTGGCTTCTTGTAAATTGCCCTTGTTATACTTAGGAATTTTTCCTGTATTCCTGATCTCTCCAGGACTTTTATCATAAAGGAGGTGTGGTCTATGTCAAAGGCTTTTTCAGCAACTAAGGAGATGATCATGTGATTTTTTCCCTTCAATTTGTTTATATGATTGATGACATTTATAGTTTTTTATATGTTGAACTATCCCCACTTTTCTTAATCATGATGGATAACTTTTTTATATGCTGTTGTATTCGGTTTGCCAGCATTCTGTTGAATAATCTTGCATCAATGTTCATGTGGGAGATTAGTCTGTAATTCTCTTTCTTTGTTGCCTCTTTGAGTAGCTTGGATATCAGGGTGATTATGACCTTATAAAAAGAGTTTGGTAGCATTCCTTCAGTTTCCACTGTATGGAACAGTTTGTTGAGTATTAGTATTGGTTCTTCTTTGAAGGTCTGGTAGAATTCTTTAGGAAAACCATCTGAACCTGAGATTGTTTTTATTTGGGAGATTTTTAATAACAGCTTCAATTTCCCTTGGTGTTATAGGTCTGTTTGTGTCTTCAATCTATTCTTGATTTAGTTTTGGTAATTGGTACTTGTCCAGAATGCTGTTTATTACTTTTAGATTTTTCATTTTAGTAGACAATAGACTTTCAATGTATGACCTGATAATTCTCTGAATTCCTGGGGGTCTGTTGTTATGTCTCCCTTTTCATTTCTGATTCTGTTAATCTGAATACTCTTTCTCTCTGTCTTTTGGTTAGTTTGGGTAAGGGTTTGTCTATATTGTTGACTTTCTCCAAGAACCAACTTCTTGATTCAATGATTTTTTTTTGTATTGTTCTCTTTGTTTCTATTGTATTGATTTCATCCCTATGTTTATTTCCTGCCATCTCTTCTCCTTCTAGGTGAGTTTGCTTCTAATTGTTCTAAGGCCTTCAGCTGAGTTGTTAGGTCTCTTGTATGAGCTCTCTCTTGGTTTTTTTAATATAGGCATCTACTGCTATGAATTTTTCTCTCAACACTCCTTTCATTCTGTCCCATAAGTTTGGGGATATTGTGGACTCATTTTCATTAAATACTAGAAAGTCTATGATTTCTTTCTTAACTTATTCTCTGACCCAGAGGTGGTCCAATGTAGAGATGTTCAGATTCCATAAGTTTGTAAACTTTCTGTGATTTTTGTTGTTGTTGAATTCTAACTTTAGGCCGTGGTAGTCTGATATGATACAAGTGGTTATTTCCATTGTTTTGTACCTATTGATATTTGCCTTTATGACCAAGTATGTGGTCAATTTTAGATATAGCTCCATGGGGTGCTGAGAAATATGTATATTTCTTTGTGTTCAGATGAAAGCTTCTGTAAATATCTATTAAGTCCATTTACATCATAACATCTGTTAGACCCATTATTTCTTTGTTGAGTCTGTCTGGTTAACCTATCCAAGGGTAAAAGTGGGGTACTAAAGTCTCCCACTATTAGAGTGTGATATTTCATGTGAGGTTTAAGCTTTAGTAGTGTTTCTTTTACATATAAAGATGCCCTTATATTAGGGGAATAAATATTCAGGATTGAGATCTCATCTTGATCAATTTTTCCTGAGACAAACAAGGAATGTCTATCCTGGTCTCTTTTGGTTGATTTTAGTTTGACATCTACTTTGTTGGATATTAGGATAGCAACACCAGCTTGTTTCTTGGGGCCATTTGTTTGAAAAGTCTTTTCCCAACCCTTTACTCTGAGCCTGTGTTTGTCTTTGGAGTTGAGGTGTGTTTCTTGTATGCAGCAGAAGGCTGGCTTTTGTTTTTGTATCCATGGTGTTAGGGTGTGTCTTTTTATAGGTGAATTAAGACCATTGATGTTAAGGGATATTAATGGCCACTGATTGTTACTTCCTGTTATTTTTGGTTATAGTTTGTATATATTTCCTTTCTTAGGGTTTTTCTTCTGTGTGGTTATCAATTGTTTGTGGTTTGATGGGAGTATCTGGTTTCCTTAGGTTGGAGTTTTCCCTCAAGAGCTTTCTGTGGTTCTGGATTTGTGGATAAGTAATGTTTCAACTTGTCTTTGAAATGAAATATCTTCCTTACTTCACCTATGGTGATTAATAGTTTTGCTGGGTATAGTAGTCTAGGTTAGCAGCCACGTTCTTTTAGTATCTGTATAACTTCTGATCAAGACCTTCCTACTTTCATGTTTCCATTGAATAGTCAGGTATTATTCTGATGGGTCTGCCTTTATAGGTAAATTGGCCTTTTTCCTTCGCAGCTCTTAATATTTTTCTTTGTTCTGTATGTTTTGTGGCTTAATTATTATATGGTGAGCAGACGTTTTTGGAGAATCTAATTTATTTGGTGTTCTGTAAGCTTCTTGTATCTTTATAGGTATTTTCTTCTTTAAATTGAGAAAGTTTTCTTCTATGATTTTATTGAATACATTATCTGTGTCTTTGAGCTGATATTCTTCTTCTATTCCTATTATTCTCAGATTTGGTCTTTTCATGGTTTCCCAAATTTCCTAAACATTTTGTGTTATGGCTTTTTTGATTTTGGTGTTTTCTTCGAGTGATTTATCTATTTCCACTATTGAGTCTTTCACCCCAGAGGTTATCTCTTTTATCTCTTGGATTCTGTTGCTTATGCTTGTACTTACATTTCTAGATCATTTCTTCAGATTCTGTATTTCATCCTTTGCTTTGTTTTGTGCTTTCTTTATTTTTTCTATTTCAATTTATAGCTCCCTGAATGATTCTTTCATTTGTTAGATTTCTCTTTCTTGGTTTTTTTCAAGGATTTGTTCATCTCTTCCAACTTTTTGTTTTTTCTTCTATTTCTTAAGGAACTTTTTCATGTCCTCTTTTAAGGCTTATATAATCATCATAAGGGTGTTTATATTGTTGTTTCCTTCTGTTTCCTCTTTATTGCTCTATTCAGGTCTTGGTGTTGTAGAGCTATCAGGTTCTTCTGGTGGTGCCTTGTTTTTCTTTATACTGTTATATGTATTCTTGCACTGACATCTGCCCATTGCATCCTTGGTTCACTCTTAGTCAGGTATTAGTGGAATCTTAGTCCATTGTGGCTACAGGGGTTGTGTGTCTCCTGTCTCCTCAAGACATGGAGTCTGCATGATTTCTTGCTCTGGTTCAGTCATGTGATTCTCACTGTCTGAAGCTGCCTGATTTCCACTGTGCCTCAGATACCACGAGGTCATGCTGTTCCCATTAGCTAGTTTTATGCCAACTTGACACAAGCTAGAGTCTTTGAGAGGAGGATGTGTCCATTGAAACAATTCCTCGGTGATAGTGGGCTGTAGGCAAGCTTGTGAGTCGTTTTCTTAATTGGTGATTGTAGTGAGAGGGACATGCACATTATATGGTTGGAGCCATCCTTGGGCTGGCAGTCCCAGATTCTATAAGAAGTCATGCTGAATAAGTCATAAAGCATAAGACAGTAAGTCTCAATTCTATGCATCAGGTCCTGCCTCCAGGTTTCTTCTTTGTTTGAGTTCCTGCTCCAGCTGCCTTTGGTGATAAACTGTGATGTGGAAGAATTAGAAATGGGCTGGAGAGAAGACTAAGGGTTAAGAACACTGACTGCTCTTCTGGAGATCCTGAGTTTAATTCCCAGAAACCACATGGTGGCTCACAACCATCCCTAATCAGATCTGATGACCTCTTCTGACCTGTAGGCATACATGTAGGCAGAATACTGTACACATGATAAATAAATAAAAATTTTAAAACAGTAAGAAAAATCAATTGTTTCCTCCCAGCTTTCTTTGGTCATGGTGTTTATCACAGCAGTACACACTCTAGCTAAGACACCTTCCCTTACAGTCATGCCCTCCTAAAACTAAGCCACCTAAAACCAAGCCACAAACTTTGTATTCTTCTAATGACTAACACTGAATTCTGTTTTCAAAAACAACATTCTTAGGACTCACATTAGGAATCAAAACTGAGAGGATGGACTCACCTTGATGACATTGTTAGATTCATTTTCCATGTTAAATTCTCAATTCTACAATTTAATTTTACAATTAAAGCGCTGACCAGGGAGATGTATAAGAGGAAATATGATAGCTAGGAATGTTTTATAGAAAAGAGGATTCTGTGGTTGCCTTGGGTCTGCCCTGTTAGGGAAACTATTAGATCTCGGACATTTCCAATGTCAGTTTCTCAGGGTACACAGACTCCAGATGTTTCTAAACCAAGCTATGTCAGAACTGTTATTTTGTTGTGGATCTCTCTCTCTCTCTCTCTCTCTCTCTCTCTCTCTCTCTCTCTCTCTCTCTCTCCCTCCCTCTCCTTCTCCCCCCCCTGCTATAATGATATCAATATTTACACTATATAGACAAGTAAATAGAGAGCTAAAAATAATCACTTATTGTTTACCCATTAGGACTTTGAATATGCTATATTTCTTAATCCTAGATATTTCAACTAACATATACGGATAAATTTTCATAGAATTAATTTTTCATGGACACGATGTGCACTCAGCTTCCTGAAGACAGAAATTATGAAGTAGAGGCTTCCAGATTGGTCCAAGAGTGTAAGTTGGCAATAGGATCATATTGCTCCTGGTCAAAATGTTCAGAAATCCCAGGATAATTTTTTTTCCATCAACTGGAAATAAAGAACATAAGTGGTGTCTTGGGGCTGTATGAACCAGCAGGGTCAGTGTTTTGCTTTGTTTGGATGTCACATGTATGTTCAGTGTCTTTGTAAACCAAAAAAGGGTATCAGGGCCCTAAAACTAGATGGTACAAAACAGTTGCCATGTGAATACTGAGAACTGAGCATAGGTCTTCGACAAGACTGCTAGAACTCTTTTTTCTTTGTTTTCTTCAAGACAGGGTTTCTCTGTGTAGCCCTGGCTGTCTTGAACTCACTCTAGACCAGGATGGCCTCAACCTCAGAGATTTGCCTGCCTCTGCCTCTTAAGTGCAGGACTAAAGCTGAGTGCCACCCCCCAGGGATCAGTAAGACTCTTCATCACTAAGTCATCTCTTCAGGCCTTCGGCTTTTTTGAGAAAAGTGTTGGTGTGCTTTCCACACTTCAGTGATCTTCTTAGGGATTTTATTTTTCTTGTCCTGGCTTTTGTATTTGGTTGTGAACATATAACATAGCCTTTTCCATAAAACATTCAGACAGAAAATCAAGAATGCTGAATTCTTTTCCTGGTTCATTCTTTAACCTAGACAGAGGAGAAAAGTAAACATTGTTCCTTACCTTTACCAATTGAGATGTTGACCTAAAGGGAGTGGAGCAATTGAGTCTGCATGAGAAAATAGTCTCTGACTTGTTTTGTATACTCAGGCTGACCATTTCCTCCTTTAGAGACTTTTTCTTGTTCTGTCAGGCAGCTAGATACATACATTTATATATAAAACCTTACTTGTAGAGATGACTTCAAGGATAAGTGTGAGCAATGGCAAAGGGAAGTAATTAATGCTTCCATTAACACCTCTCCTCTATTCTGCCAGCTTTCTTCACAATTTGCCTTTGAGCTAGAAACAGCCACTCTTCAGACATGATCAAGGAAGGCAGAAGGTTCTAGGTCAGTCTCTCCACTCTGTTAGTCCAGCTAACTCAAAGCTTGTGGTTTTTATCTTCTCAACCCCTCACCACATCTGTAGATAAGGACTACATTAGAGCTTTGCTGTGACAATGGAAAAAGAAGGTGCCTTTCTGATAGATAGCAACCAGATGCCAGTCTAGGGGTGACTGACTGCATAATCTGGTACATGAAATGTCTGGAGCCTTTGAATCCATTTTGTATTTGCTTTGAGCAGAGATCATTTTGTACACCTTAGTTCATGAAGCTTTCAATATTGTATTGCTCTACAAGAAATCTTCAGAGATGCTCATAGGTCATTGATACATTTTTGGAAAATGTTAGTAGCTGCAATTCTAGATGTATAGGCCTTTGTAGTTTCAGTAGCAGACAAACAGCTCTGTGCAGGGTTTATTTCAGGTACTGTGACAAAGGTGCCACAGACCGGGAAAGCTGAAAGTTTAGGAATAGGGTGTCAGGATGACTGGGATCTGCTCATCTCCTTCTCCAGATTGTAGACTTCTGATGTCTGGCAAAGAAGAGAAACCTAACCTTGATGCCTAAAAATGGCACTAACCACACTTACAGGGGTTCTTCCCCTCATGATCTGATTATTCCACAAAGCCTACCTCCAGCTACACAGACATCACTTTCAATACATAAACCACTATTCAGCCCAGAATACACACATTATCTTGTGTAGGAATCCAAAGGAGAGTGTTCTTCCATCCTTGGTATTATTTGTAAAGAATCAAGTGTGTGTATGTGTGCTGGAAAACCAGATCATAATTATTCTAACCACATACATTCTCCTAACTACAAAATGGATTTGTGTCCCACCCAGGTAGTTGACCAGTGACCATATCTTTTGAAGGTTATGTTGTACCTAACTATAACAGAGTAATTACAGTAGAAATACTGAGTAACGTAAGTACTGTTTGTTCTTTTATGTGTCCTCAACAGCTGTATGTCCTTAACCATTGATGTGTGCTTAACGCTCACATCACCTTCCCAAGGATGCTTACAGTCTTCAAAATACTTCATTCTGCTTATGCCCAATGAGTTATTATTAGAATTTAGAAATCTCCAAAAACCTCATCAGGGGAGTCTCTTTACATTTGTTCCAACA
Source organism: Sigmodon hispidus (assembly GCA_004025045.1). Taxonomy (NCBI): domain Eukaryota; kingdom Metazoa; phylum Chordata; class Mammalia; order Rodentia; family Cricetidae; genus Sigmodon; species Sigmodon hispidus. The sequence continues at coordinate 16,979 of PVIH01005825.1, forward strand.
CTCATTCAGGACACGGGTCTTTAAACATCATGCTTCATCAGAATTATAGGATGAAGCATTGGCAAAAGCCAGCCATCTATTTTGGTGAGAGTGATCACTCACATGAGTTTGTGGACCGCCAGGCCAACTACAGTTTCCATTTTTACTTAGTTATATCTTCTTACAATCAAGTCATAGACATTAATGCTGGCCCTTTAACAAATTCAAACTAATTTGGTTTGTACAGTCTATAAGTGGATCAGAGTTCCTTCCTAACTCTGTTCCTCAGGCCACAGGCACAGAGAGGACACACTAGACTATTGAGCATATCCATTCGATTGTTGTGTGTCATGAGCTGTGAGTAATGCTGCATATCAGTTTGCCTATGATCACATTGAATCCTAAAAATAAATTGAGATCTACTGATCCAGCACCATGATACTGGACATAGAGATTCCTCAGTAAAGGCTAGAACTTCTATTGAGCAACCAAGCCATAAGTATACTTCCCTCTCCCTGTTAGCAATGAATTAGAGACCAGTGGGAGACAAGTTTCTTCTTAATGAACCATGTTCCTTACAAAATTTTTTAGATGGCTCCTAAAAATGGCTTCAGTACTGGTAATTTGAAATGAGTTTCTTATTTCTCCTCCAGATAAAATTTATCTTTTCTCTTTCCATCACTTATTAAGAAATTATGTGGTCACATCATCTTAGTGTGTTGACAACTATGATTGTTCATTTCTTTAAAGAGACGATAGAATTTCAAGTGAATGAAGAAATATGCCCCATACAAAAAACAAAATGGTTTTGTTTATTGCACTTGATGTTGTAGTAAAAATGAAAGCAATGCCCTCATGGCCCTTACTGAGTCTCTAATGGGACTCTCTGCTGCCTTCTCCCAGGCCAAATTCACAGTGGAGCTTACAAAATCCCCTTTGGCTGTTGTTTCTCATCATGAAAATTCTATTGTAGCATAGATTAGGAAAATTCCTGATATTTTCATTGTTATTTTATTTTTCATGGTAAAAATAGCCATAACTACTTATGGCTTTATTTGTGAGGTCTCATTATTAGATATCACTGCATATTTAATGTAGCTTCTTTGCTATGTCTCATATTCCCAGCTTCTAATTTCAACCCCTGCATAGTGAAAACTCTTTGTCAAACTTCCCTTTCACAATTTTTTTTCCTCACTCCTGAAAAATCTGTTAGAGGCACTTCCAACATTGGCAACATAAGAGTGAAAAAAAATCTCATAAAAAGAAGAAGAATTTGAATGTCATCATTGCAGAAAGGAAACTTAGATAGAACATCCTTAAGGGAGGGGTGTGTTGTGGCTCACATGTGTGTAGGCTGTCTCACCAAGAACTTCTGTATAAAGGTTAAAGGTGTCATTCATTAAAATAAAAAGATGAGTTAGAGAGTTATTTTAAAAGATACCCCTCTAGTATCTGAAATTATGTGTAATTAATTAAGAAAGAGGAAAACCCTGCCTGCACTAATAAAACTACTGCCAATTGAAATTCAATAACAAAATGAAGACAACATACTTTTTGAAATACAAATGGTATCCAACTGTAAGGTATTATTTTAATTTTAAGAAATCTTTCTGAGGCCACACATACCACGTAAAGCACATATTTGCATGTATAGAGGGCAGTTAGATTTTAGTACTGCAGAACATTTATGTAGCATGTCAGGAAGGGTACTCAGAGCCTTTAAGAGAGGATTTTCATGTGGATTTATCAAATAATCTCTTGGGTGATAACATGAATTCTAATGGTGGAAATATTGAGAGAAACGAAAACAAATAGCCCAGATATATTTTCAGTAATGATAAAAACTTGAATACTGTCAGAAGACCTGGGAAAGGTAAGTACTTTCCTTCTATGGAATGAATGGATGGTATATTTTTCCAAAGATTCCAAAATAGTGGCATGCATTTAACTTTGAAATGTCACTATGTTTTCATGCCATTTGACAGATATTGATTGAAATCTCCCATGTTTTGAGCAGCATACTTAGGTGCTTTAGATACCAACATGAAGTGTGAGAAGACTTGAATGTCTAAAGAGCTCATGGTCTTGTCAATAACCAATGCATAACAAATGTCTTAATTAATGTGATGTTAGTTACATATACTTTAGTAGGTACAGCAGGATAGCCAAACACAAAATGTCAAAATGTTCATAAGGTGAGACTTAAAAGCTCTAAGGATGAAAAAGAGAATAAATTTAGAGCAGACTAGCCATCACAATAAAAACAACTACAATAATAACCATAATATCAGTAAAATCATGCCCTATCAAAAATATTATTCTTATCTCTAAAAGCAGATCTATGCAACCAGGAATTTATGGACATTAAGAGAGTGAACTATTAGAATATTTAAACAACAAAATACACAGAACAACATATGTAAAGTAAATTGCATGCATATGGTTTCTGCCTACCCCAATTTGACACTTTCAGGTAGTGCAAAAGAAAAGATCAGGACTGGCAGAACGATGTGACTTTTCATTATATTACTCAGGAGAGCCCACAACTTCAAACATATATTGTCTTTATTTCTATATTTTTCTATTAACAGTTTTGAACTGTGTTTGCCTATGAGCAACTGAAACTACAAAAACAACACAGCAGTGATATTGGAACTACTATATGCATCATGAGGTTCTGTGTTCACATTCCATTAGAACATACTTGTGCTTAAAGCTTCATATGGAATCCCATCATATAAACTTAAGATACTGTATTTGGACAAGATATATGCTTAGACATTTATTTTCAAATATCTTCAATGATTATCTTTTTATAATTGGTGTTCAAAGATGCCCATTTGGATCATTTTGTACTTTATTTCATAATTAATATTAAAAATGCCATCATTATTTTATCATTAAAAAAAGAAGGCAAACTATTAAGCCAGCCACATCACCCCATTGCCAGTGCTACCTATACCACCCTGGAAGCCTAAAGACAATATGGAGGCCCTGTAAGTGGCTGGGCACTGTGAGGAGTAAGTAGGTGCTGGATTAATGGCAGAGAAAGAAGTGAGAAAATCTGCGGTAGAGAAATGGAAGATGAGCAATTTGTGTGCTCTGAAATAAGCAGAACTGTTGACTCAAAGACAGTTGTTCTTGTTTCTTGGGAAGAGGTGAATTACACTGCTCATCAATTGAGCCAGTAACAAACACTAAAAAGTGCTAGGGGGTCTAGGCCCTCTTCCTTTGAGGAAACTAACCACAGTACAAGTTGCTGAGACTCCCATAGCTGCATCCTAGCCCAAGAGGAAGAGCAGCACCTGCAGAATGGAGACCCACAACTGAACAAACATGTCCTGGGATACTCTCTTCTCACCATTGGACTACATGCTAATCTCCCTAGTTGGTTGTGGTGGTGGTTCAACCATGATACTGGACAACTATGATAAGTAACAGCTTCATCATGCTGTGTCTAACTTTGGGCAGAGATTTATTTATTTATTTTTCGAAGCTTGAACAAATACTTGAAGATACTCAGAGACCCCACCCAATGCTTGGCCCATCCACAGCAGGAGGTACTGTGATGTACGAGTATGGGGCAAAGAGACTAGAGAGAAAGAGAAGGAGGCCAGTTTGAAATCTGAAGATGCAAAGGTAGAGAGAAACAGCCTGATGTGAATAGTCTGAAACTACCTGAGACCATGGTGAAGTCTTGGTTCATGCTGACACTGAGGACCATACCTGATTCTGTGACCTCACATCAGGGATCTGTGTTAATGCTCATTTCCCAGGTCACCACCAAAGGCCATGTGGATATTCCTGGTCTGAACTGCTACCTAGGACCATGTTATGGACATGGGAAAGTAGGCCCTACTACTCATCTGTGTCTGTTATATGGTGAAATGGACAAGGAGAGAAGCCCTTTTCTCCTAGCCTCTTGCCACTTGTGACAGGTGGGAAAGCTGGCACCAAGGTCATGAACAAGGAAAAGCAGGTCCTGCCTCTCATTAACTTCAGCGCTCAGGAGAGTGGACCCTGTACCTCCCCTGGGCAGCACAATAGAGCTGACCTTCTTGGTGGGGGTTTGGGTGAGCTGGTCCTAAGGGCATGAGATGGGAGAGATGGCCTACCCTCCCACCATCTGCCATGCAGTCATGTTGGGAAGGGAAAGATGTCCTCCCCTAACTCACTTTTCACCACATATGGCAGAGAGGAGAGGTGGCCCTGCCCCTTGCCTGGGCAGCACAGTAGAGCTACTCCTGATGGTTTGGATGTGAGTGAGCAGGCCCTAAGGATGTGAAAGCAGGAGAAATGGTATGACCTTTTGTTGACTTCTGCATTGGGTGAGCTAGTAAGCTTGTTCTGGTGGTGAGGATGGGAGAAAGCTGGTAGGTTGACCAGGTCCAGAACCAGTCTATGAATTGGTCTAATATCCACCCCATCTTTTAACTGCTGGAGCAGGTAAAGGAGTCAAATCCAAAGCTAGAGGAGCGCCATTTCACAGAGAAACTACAGGATGTCCAAAAGACGTCCCAGTGAGGGCCCAGTATTGATTATATACATTGGTCTTAAACTAGACCAATGCCTCTTTGCAATGAACACTTGCAAGTAAAGCTATATGAACTATAGGATTTATTGTGTGACTCACTATGATACACTACAGCTTCAAAGATAAAATTATTATTCTTTTCTTTTAAATTTTATTTTAATTTATTTAGGGGGAGGATGCAAGGGCAGAGAGGAAACATGAAGAGATGGGGAGATGAAATAAATTGGAGTGAATGCTACACAAAGAATCAATAAAATGTTTGTTAAAAATAACATAGAAGGTGAACTATTAGGAGTTGAACACAAAAATTTTAACTTTATGACATCATCAAATTTTGTCTTGAGAAAATATAAATTAAATCACAGCTTCCTGTTCTAGACTGATGACATTGGCCTTGGTTTCTTTTTTCCACGTGGTTTATTTTGGGGAAGCTGCTTTAGTGGAGACAGGCAATGCTGAAGATGCCTATAAGTTCTACTCATTACCAAGAAATTGTTTCAGAAAATTCTAAAAGCACCTTTATTCTTAATCTTCATATAGAGTTTGTGGCTCACAGACACCATACTCAGAGGATACAGATAAAATCTCTCACATTTATAGGACCAACCTCCTACTCTCCGGCTTACTGTTCAATCTGTATTCATGAGCTGCCATGCTCAGAACAAGGGAAACAGTGAAAAGTCTATTTAGAGTCTTGCATTGTCAATCAAGGAGTATTGCCTTGCCATTGATTTCCTAGGTTCTAGAAGTCATGTTTAGTCATCTAAACTTGGCCTCTTTGAACTCGGAGTTTGTCATTTTGAGGAAACAGAGATCTTTTGATCCACTGCAGACATTTACAGACACACACCCCCCCACACCCCTCCTAGTACCATGTCTGGCCACCTCTGCAGAATGACATGCTATCTTGTTTACTGAGAGTCTTTCTTTAGTCTACTTTTCACTCCCTCTGTGTACAGAGCCTCCTGCCCACAGATGGGCAGTTTTCCAATTTTTTTCTCCTAGATCACAAATGAGTACTTACAGATGCATTTTTTAGCATAAATTATATATAATGTTAATAAGTTACCCTTGTTTCCAGCCAGAAAAGTACACCGTTGTGTGGAGAAAAAAAAATGTAATTCATTTTCTGCTGTGTTGGTACACAGAAGGAAAGCCTGATCTTACTTTATGAAATTGTCCACCAGACAGATATTTTTAACTTCATAACATTATTATCAGCCCCTGTGGTTGTAATTATTTGTTTTGAGACTTTCTAGAATTTGTATCTTACAAATGTCAGTACAGCCAGGGACTGTTTGAATGAAGTTAGATTTCTGATAGTGGATCATGGTGCTGGGGAAAGAGATGATTAGCAGATTGAGTGATCAATCCTGAAAGGAGGAACGGAGCTGGAGAAAAGACATAAAATAAAAAACACACTTTTTTAAACCTAATATATAATTGCTAATTATATTTAATGTCCTATATATTATACAATATGTTATATATAAGGTATTCTCTGTGTGTGTGTATGTGTGTGTTAAAAATTAGGAAGGAACCAGAACCAGAAGTAACAGGAGAAATTCAAGCAGTGCTTTGTACCTAGGTGAGAAAGATGAACTGACCCCAAATAAACAATGTATACAGAGAGAGATGGAAGGAGGTGAGGACAAGTGATGAGTTTAAATGTTCAGGATGAGTTTTGAGGGGCTAGAATTTGTATCTGTGTTAGTTAGCCTCCCTTCAATATGACCAAGCCCGTGATATTAACCAGGTGAGATGGCTCTGAAGGTAAAGGAGCAGATGTCAGAAGATAAAGGTTCTCTCCAACGAACCTGCTGATCTGAGTTCACTCACTGGAACTCGTGTGGTAGGGAAGAGAGCAGGCTCCTGCTGCCCTCTGACTCGATACCTACGCATACTCGCTGTCTCTCTCTCTGTATCCCCAATCGTTCTCTCCTTCTTCTCTAATTTTATGCCTTTCACCTGGTCTGCAACATTTACTGTCACTCTCTTTCAAACACTGCTTCTTTCTGTTTTTGTTCACTCTTATCAAAGCGATGGCTCCTGTCTCACCACCTCCTCTCTGCATGTTCTCATTCTGTCTTCTGTGAAGTGTGTGTGTCTCCCAAGAGCTTACTTGGAAAGTTGACTTTGAGGCTTCATTACAGACTTATAGAAATAGAACTTGCTTTTTAACACTTCCTAGGTGATGGTAGTGCATATTCAGATTTGGGAAGACTAGCTCTAATCTCTGTATATTTTCTTCCTCTGAGGTACCCAGAACACTACTAAACTCACCAATATTAATATTGTGGGCATTATATATCTTTTAAAATTTCTATGACTTCTATTTTTTAAATATTATTTATCCTGTTTATAAGCAGACTTGCTTGTCAATCTTACACTACATTTATACTTTATTTTTGACCAAGTCTTTTGGAGCAAAAGCTGGCTGTGAACTTGCTTTGTAACCTTAGATGGTCTCAAACTTCTGGTCCTCCAAACTCCCCTAGTGTATTACTTCAGGTTTGTGCCACCAGGTCTGTTTATATGCTGTGTTGTGGAATGAATAGAAGCTTTCCTGCATGCCAGTAAAGCATGCTATCAACAAAGTTACATCTTCAATGTAGTGGGATTATGCTGGTAATGTTGTAAATATTTGTCCCACCTATAGGTTTAATAAAAAGCTGATTGGTCAAAGGCAGACAGGAAGTATGGGTGGGGCTGCCAAGCTAAGAAAACACTGGGAACATCTCAGAGCAAGATAGATGCCACAGAGTCACTGAAACTGCCAGGAGATACAGAAGAAATGCTGCTCTGAGAAATGATATCAAGCCACATGGCTGAACAGAATCATGGACTGAGTTAAGATGAAGAAGTTAGCAAGTTATATGCCTGAGCTCTAGATCAATCAACATAAAAATAATATAAGCCTGTGTGTGATTATTTGAGGCTAAGAAGGGCTGAATGAGGGTCAGAATTTTGGAATTAGGCTGGAAAATCCAGTCCTTTTACAATACTTTAGCTTCTATTTTTACATTGTATGTAATTTCAAAGTTCTATATTTTATCCTCTGTGTAGGGATTCTAAACTCTTTAGAAGCATCATAGCTCATTTCTTCATGCCTTGCATGACTTGGATTATTGTGTGGATCTATGGGACCATGAAGCACTAGCTTGTTCCTTCTTAGTGCATAGAACATCTGCTGAGTATCTCCCCAGAACAACTAAGACATCTGAGATAAGTTGGTTATGAAATTTCAATAGCACCTCTACACTTACGTTTATCTTACAATGGATTACAAATATTCTGAGACAGAGAAGTGTCTCTTTGACAAGAAACAAACTTTTTTCTAACAGTTCCTCACCGTGAAGGTGTTATTGTGCATAGAGACCTCATTTATAAGTTCCTATCTTGCAAAGACACACATTTTCATCTTCTGGACCTAACATCAGGCCATAAAAATATAGCAACTCCACTTTATCCAAAGGAGGCATCTTCCAAAATTCCCATGGGTGCCTGAACCTGTAAACAGATCTGAAATTTATAACTACTTCCTGGACCGTATAATCTCCTTAATTTCCTCCACCTCTGTTTTACTTCACTCATATATGCTTCCAGCCACTCAGTAGGAAGGACCAAGCCAACAATTATTTCATGATAAAATGTATTTTATTAGCTCATCTGAGGTTATTGTATGTAGAAATAAATGAGCCATCAGCTGGCCAGTGACAGAGAACATGCTGCCTTTCTAAGGACCCTGGAGTTCCATCTATCCACACCAATGTCCTAAGCAAGAAGCTCAGGAATAAGCAAATCTCAGCCTCCTTTTCTTATTTTTTTGATTTTGGTTTGTTTTTGTTGTTCTTTCTACTTCATCCATTACATTCTCATCATTGTTTCCCTGGTTTGGGGGGAGGGTGTGGCTTAAAAAGCATAAAGGATGGACACAAAGTCCTTGTTTCCCTTCCATCAAAATAGCTCCATGTAGCACTTGAACAAGAGAAGCAAGAACAGTGTGTTGTCAAGAAGAATACTGACCTGCTTGACCACATGTTCCAAGAGGCTCATTTAGCTCTTAACTGAAAGGCCACCAGCCCCAAAAGCTCCAGGTCTGATATTCTCAGAGGAGCTTATTTTTATTCAATTGTGACATTCTTTGCATTTTACATATTTGTGTTATATCTACCTTACCTATTATCTTGTAAACTCATTGAACAAATATCATTTTATTTAATATTTACTATGATTACTGATTTAATATTTACTATGAATCATTTATTTAAATAATAACAACAGTAAAATAGACAATTTTAGAATAATGCCCTAAGTTTTATAACTAATTCTTGTAAGAGAATCAGAATCAAGACAATAGTCAAATAGACATCTCTGTTCAGGGATCTTACTCTTGCCCTAAATCAAGTTCTTCATATAGTAGAGTACCAACATATGATGAGGTTACCCGGTGAAGTTGGCACAGTATTCATGTTCTAACAGAGGCATGTACATCTCCAGGAATACATAAAGTGGTCTCTCTGGGAGAGTAGGCATGGTGCCAAGAACCTTCTATGATACCATTCATACAGCAGCCATCACAGACAGCAAAGATTTATTCACTGAAAGAAAGTTATAGGTTCGGATGTGGTTAGGTCAGTGGGGCAAACCAAAGAAAATTGGTATTGTCAGAAGGAAGAATTCCAATTTTCTCATGCTGTCTAATTATGCCCAGCTAGGAAGAAATGGCATCAGCTCTAAATACTGATTTAAATCTTAATTGTGGATTTACTGAGCCCCACAACATAGCATGGATATTTCTTGCTTTTTATTGGGTCATAAGTGATACAAGTTCCATTAAACAATTAAAGCTACAACCACTACAGTGAAACTGCTTCTGGGACAAATAAATACCTAGAGACACCCATCAATTTGGAGAGGTGTATTTAACTGTGAATGTTGCCTTCTATTATTGGAAACCACTTAAGGCTTCTCTAAAGTGGTCACATAAGAAAAGAGCACTTCCTCTCAGAGATAGTCTGCAATCCCTAACCCCTTGGAGTTGTCTTGAAAGGCTTGGCAATTTGTATTTTGCTGCTTATAGCTTATAGGTATAGAAGGTACTGGGAACACATTTGTGGTCTGACCACAAAAGTAGAATCATCAAGAGTAATGCCTAATATTTACTCAGAATCTAATGTATCTCAGTTTTCATTCTAGCATGGATCTGAAGAATTCTTTTATTTAACTGATTTGTGTGCCATTGTTGTTTCAGACACTGAATCTATAGAGATTTTTTTAGAGGACATGATTATATTACTCCATGGTGAGAAAGAAAGACAGTTTGATAGATTACAATGGTGCAGAGAAAACATACTCCAATATGCACTGAAGACTGGGCTAATGTTACTGAAATTACTAAGATGGGATCATGGGTCCTGATAGGCCCAATAAGTGGGGCTCAGCCACTTATCACCCAAAGACCAATTATAAAGACATGTAAAAGTAAGAAGAAAAATAAGATACATTCAGTGTGGCCACTTTGGCAGAAGGAATAAATAAAAAGATCTAGTTAGCTGCAAGGGTTAGTTTAAGTGTAGAAAACATGTTCTGTATGACTAAGCAACACTAATCAAGGTCATCCTGCCCATCACTGTCTTGGCGCTGGTCGGTCATACAAGAGGGTCTCCTAATTTGTTAGGACTCTGTGAAATCTCTTTCTCAGAAGTAAAAGTTGCTGGCATCAGAACTGGATCCTTTCCTTTCTTTCAAAATAAAATTTGGAGGTTTTTGGGTTTTGTTTTGTTTTTGAGTTCTTTTAGGTGAATTTTTTTCAATATTCTAGCAAATAAAAAGGAGTTCAATAAGCTCTCTTTTGAATATCTTCTTTTCTGTCGGGATGGTAACAATCTCTGAGAAAGAAGAGGAAGCTGTAACATAGCAACAAATATAAGAAACTTTCATTTTTCCCCAGGCTTTCAAATTTTAAAATTTTCCAACAAAAATTCCATACTAAATTATGACTCAAAAATGAGTGAGTAGAATTTTCAGAATCACTTTGTAAAGAGGCAGAGAGTATAAATGAATACATGTATGACAATAAAGTAGACTGTTCTAATCATGACAGATAAAGCAGAGCCCCAACTACATTCTTGTACAATTCTGTCAATTCTTTTTCTCTGCTTTAGAAGACTGAGCCCTCCTATTAAGTCATATCAAATCTAATACTTTATTTGAGCTAAGTTCACCCCATTCTGCTTCTCCATGCTGTGTCTTCTCACTTCTCTTGGCTTTTCAGAACATCATAGGATATCTATGAAAGGCAGGTGGATAAGCCTCTGGATCAGGCCAGGATCAATGTTGGCTATGTACTGTGACTTTTCCTGAAGAGCTGTTAACAAATATCTATTCTTTCCTGATAGGATACCAATATCAGACTATAGAAATGACTCCATTAAAGTTTGGCCTCGTGTACCAGGGAATTTACTGGTCCTAAATGCTAGAGTAAGGTTGAGACATTGCCTAAATAGACATAAACAATTTAAAGATCACCAAAAAGCCCACCTCAGCATATTTGAGAGCTAAAAAAAAAAAAATCTGAATTCTGGAGGTCTCCTCAAAATAGGAAGATTCTTGCTTTATTGTCTTGATAAAGGAAGACAATGTGAGCTTGGAAAGAGACTGGGTGCCAGGGAAACTTCCAAGAACTCACAGGATATCCCTGACAAGGTCTCCAACAAACAGTGGAGGGGGTGCCCACACAGGACTTTCCCTATAATCAAATGAATAACCACCCTAAGTGTCATCATAGAACCTACATCTAAAAATGAATAGAGGTGGAGACATATATCCCTGGCTAAGCACTAGGCTGAGCTCCCCTTCCAGCTGGAGGTGGGGCAGGGGGCAAGATTCTGTATGAGCAAGAGGATGGGAATCATGAGGAGGAGTCTCACAGAAATGGCTGGCTGGAGCTCTGAGGAGGTCACTGAGTCAAGAACAGCCATTGGGGAACCATGGGAAAAGGAGTTAGGCCCTCCAAGGGTAAGCAACTATCTTTTGGCATGGGCAATATATGGAGCCTCGAGGGGTGGGATCAGACTGTTTCTGTGCATAGGCTGGCATCTTGGAACCCATTCCCTGCAGAGGAGTGCCTACCCCAGTCTTGATATTGGGATGAAGAAATGGACACACCTGTAATGGATGCACCATGCTGAGCAGACTGGGAGATGGAGATGGGAGAGGCTGAAGGCAGACTGGGAAAGATTGGGAGGAAAGAAGGGAGGGCGAGCAGGGGGATACATGGAAAACTTTTTTTTTAATTTTAATAAATAAAGAAAAAAAAGAAAAGAAAAGTCTGTTCTCCCCAGCAATAGTCACTGCTCTACAACCTTAGAGAGGGGCCTTGGAATCTGAGTTTTAAGAGCTTTCTTGTAGGCTTCATTTACTTTCTGAGCTTTATATATTTCCTTGACTTGCTGCATTATAGGAGCCTCCCTCTTTCTTCTAGGAGGGAATGTTCCAATTCAGGGGAAACAGCAGTACTACATCAGGGTTCAGGAAACTTGCCCTAGTCCACAGCTATTCAAAGGATACTATTCTGGTTTTCAAAAAGATATAAACAACTGTTGTCATTTGGGTTCACTTTAACACACAAAACCCATAACACGTTAACATTTCCGTTTCTTTGTCAACTTCAAAGAAAGCTCTAGTGGCTGAAAATTCCAGCACCTCTCTAGCACCCCTTTTGTACTGTACCCTGTCCAGTTCCTTTGATCTCAAGCTTTAGCTGCTCCAGGCAGAGCCTGGTCTGACTTTGAGGAATTCTGAAACAGCATAGCTCTTTCTGCTATGAAGCTCTTTAGGCTGGAACAGGACCATCTGTGGCTCCCCAGCTGCCCACAGACCTGCTATAGCCACACTACCATGGGCCTTCCTAACACTCATTGCTCACTCTAATGGGCTAGGCCACAAAGAAACAACTCACAGCAGCCACTGTCCCACTCTTTCTTGCTTTTGATCTCTCCCAGAGTGAATTATACCACCCCAGGTAACTAGGCAAATTTTGTTTTATTAGCTCCTTCCTGAAATATATGATTTCTCTCTCCCAAATGACCATCCCAGACTGAGTAAACTCCTATAAACAACAAAAAGAACAACAAAATCCAACTTTATGAATCCCCTAAAATACACCATAAAACATCAAGAAGGGATAGCCTTTGTCACCTGAAGGGTGAATAATTTGAGTGGCTCATGTGACTCTCTCATCCAGATCATGGCTGGATCCTGAAGGATTTGAAATTTGCCACCACTATAAACAGCACTGTTGGGAAATGAGAAAGTAGAGAATAATACCCTTTGTCAGCTGGGTTTGCAAAACCTTCCAGCACCTTCCTTCTGTGGTTTCAGGATGCTTCTGCTTGAAAAGGCCTGCCAGAGAGAGCAAAACAATTTGAAAAACTATCCCTTTAAGGTACAATTGATTTAGTCATAAATAAATCCTACGGAGAACATTCTGCTCTTTGCCAGAATGGTCAGCATGCAGAACGTGCATGCTCTTTCACACAGTGATATTTGATAGGACCCAGCATCCGCTGGAAAATGTAATTTGCTCAGTGAAGTGTTCCCATCCCTTTTCCCTGATGACTCCAGGCTCCTTGGCAAAGGCACAAACCCCTCACCACTGAGTATGTATCAGGGGTTATCTTATGCCTATAGCAACAGTTTATCATATTGGTCATTGTTTCTATTCTGAGAAAAATGCCCAGATCAAATGGCCATGTTTAGTTCAATTATTGAAATTATGCCTTCCCCCAGGTGAATCCTAATTGAGTAATTATAAGGATTACAAGGCTCATTGAGACTTTTCTGGGTACCAGTGACAGATTGCTCCTTCATTCAATGAACCTTTCCCCTGATGTTTTCCCTGTGAGAAGAGTTACATCCCTATCAGTGAAGATTCAGTAGCAAAGACACTTGTGTTAAACAGCCTTATCACCTCTGCTCAGTCTGCTTTTCATCAAGAACTGCAAAATGAACAGCCACTGGGGGTTTCTATAAACATCAATGTACTAATGAGAAGTGTCGTTTGACCTGGGTACAGGGTGAGGCAGGAAGAGAAGCACACAACACTTTCTACCAGATTTCTTAGGCTTTCAGTTACTGTTCCTTCCTCTTTAGGTTGGAGTCCTCAAGGGCTGGGATGTGTATGGGAATTCTTATCTGCTTAGGAATGGAATGTAGTTCCTTCAAATAAATTACAGGAGGCTTTGCTCACTTCTCTAGATGAGACCCACTTTTGTCTATACATGGAAATGTAAAAGGAACACAACTCAACATCTCCTGCCCCTAATAGGAAGGAAAAAGGAGAAGCAGCTTGACAAGCTCTGGTGTGATGTGAAAAGTAATTAGTTGTCTTAAGGATCTGGTTCTGACAAGGAAACAGAAGGATAAGCATTATGAAATGAGCTAACCCCAAACAAACGTGGAAAAACAGGTACATCGAAGACAGTTCCCATCAATCTGTTCTGCTGGAGAAGACTGTTCTAAAGGAGTTTGGACAGTGTGGACTAAAGAGCTTGATCTGGAGACCAAAACACAAAGTCTGCCATCAGTTCTGCTTGTTGCCTTGAGTGCCACTGATTGGGTAATTTCCTTCACTTCTTAATAGTTCTTGTGAACAAAAAAGACACATAGATGGAAGGAGAAAGGGGAGGAGATTAGTAAAGAGGGATAGAGGGAGGGAGAGGTGCAGCAAAGTAGAGAGGGAGGAAGAGGGGGTGGAGGGAAGAGAGGAGGGGAGGAGGGAGGGAGGAAAAGGGAGGAGTGGACATTATGAGGTTCTGAGGGTGTAAACTTCAGCATAAGAATTTTAGGGAAACTTAATCCAACTCCTAACACTTACATAGGTTAAAAACTGTATAGCCTAAAGGTAAAAGAACAAACAAAAAGCATTTAAAAGCCCAAACTGAGAGATACATTTGAACAAATTCTGTTAATTATTTGTAATTATGAAGTTATTGAAGACAACATAGCTGGCGAGTTCCTTCTCTGCAGGAAATACTATCATTTGTATGATGGAGTAGCATGTGAAACGTGACTCATTCCTGGCTGCCTTCTGCCACTGTAAATCACTTTCCTCAGTGTATGTATGTTTGATTTTTTTTTATTGTTTTGTTTTGTTTTCTGGAGTCTAAAAGTTCTAAAATAAGCCAATAAAGCATACAGTATTTAGTACATCACTACATGGTAACAGCATGAATTTGTATTTATAACAGACTGCATGCATAAGGATTGAGTGCAATCAAAACTCCTATCACATTCCCACCAAGTACTGTGGAGCAAGTGTGACGTGCTGTATATCTAACACATACAATGAAGACACACATCCTCAGCTGTAGGTAGGGTGTATGGGGAGGGAACAGGGAATGCTGCTTGCTGCAGAGGCATGAGTTAGGAGGGGAATGTAAATGTCACTTTCCCCATTGCTGTGACAAAATACCTGAGAAGAAGCAGCTGAGGGATGAGGGTTCATTTTGGCCTACAGTTCAGTGAGATTCAGTCCATCCTGGTGGGTAGCATAGTGGGCTGCACCTGGGGGAGCCAGTCATATCACATCTGCAGTGGAGAAGCAAGGAGAGAGAGATGGATGCTGATGCTTCGCTCACTAACGCCTTTATATAACTAGCCCAAGACCACAGCTCACGGAAAGCTAATCTTCTAACTTAGATTTTTATTTTCCCACCTTCAATTTAACCCAATCTAGAAACGCTCCAAGACTAAAACTTTAGTTCTGTGGTGACTTTGTTTCTTATCAAGTTGACTACCAAGACAAACCATCATTGGTTAAAATTAACTTGGAATTGAAATTTGAACCTCTCATTGAAAATTCAACTGAATGATCCTAGAAACATTGAAGCATCTTATTATAAGAAATATATTTGATATTATTAAAAATATTGTCTAGAAATAAAACTTTGAAGGTCCTTTGCCAAGCAGAATAAGGCCTTCTTGCATAGGGTCAAGCTAAGACTCAACTCATAAATGAATATATATATATAATCATTTTGTTTGTTGCCTTTAGCAAAGAGCCAAACGAGGCAGCTATAAATTTTTACGTGCTCACTTTTTCTTGACTGTTGGAAATAACTTTTACTTCATAAAATAGAAAAGTTATATTAACCCAGTTAGAATTGAATATTTATTATACTTTTGAATGATGAATAAACATCAGAGGTATTTAATTAGTATCAACACCATTAGGCTCCTTCTCAATCTGAATTAATTCTCTGAATGGTTTCTTGGCAAGCTCCAGACCTGGGTGCCCTTGTTGGCACATTCCTGAAGAATGGACCCTGTTCCTTCTGGGGGACACCAGCCATCTGGACAGTGGCTGCTCTGTAGATGGCTGTTACTGTAGCATGCACTGGGTGTCAGAGAAAGAAATTACTGTCACCACAGATTATATAGAAACATGTTTCTCTACAGCATCACTGTTTTGGATCCATAGACAAATCATAAAGCATCACTGGGCAGAACAAGAGTTCAAGTAAGGAGATGATTAGGTGACTCTCTCTTCTAACATAGGAAAGGACAGTAGTGACCAATGCAAACAGGTCTGTCTTTCTTTAAAACATGTAAACACAAGAGTAGTGCTTAGGCCTGTGACTGACAGCTAATGGTGCTCTGGTCAGAAATCGAAAGAATATGAATGATAAATGAACTTATACAGTCATTTTCAAATTGATTTGAATTCAGGTCAACTATTTATTTATTTGTCTACTTTCTTTGATTTAATTATGAGTCTGGCTTTCTCTAAGTAGTCCAGGCTGGCATTGAACTCACAGTTCTCCTATCTCAACATGCAGTTTCTTGGAATTACAGGCATGTATCAACATGTCTAGCTCTAAATTTATAATCTTAGATTTATTCTTATTTTTCTTCATGGATGTGTGGAATAAGAATACTTATGTGCTCAGGTGTGTGTGTATGTGTGTGTGTGTGTGTGTGTGTGTGTGTGTGTGTGTGTAGACCTTAGAACACTATGCATTCTGCTCTATTATTCTTTGCCTTATTTTACTACAGTCTTTCACTACTCTGTAACTAACCCTAGCTATAATTTTGCCTCTGTCTGAACACTACTAGGATTACAGGCGCATGACTAGGCCTAGATTTTTTTCAATGTAGGTGCTGAAGATTTGAACTCAAATTATCATTTTTGTGCATGAAGCTCAAATCTACTGAGCCACCTTAAAAGCCCACCGACTCTCATGCCTACAACTGGAAACCCATAGACACCTGGCCCACAACTAGTTAAAAGCTGGCTACAAGTGAACCAAGGAATTGATGGACAAATGTCAGTGCAAGAATACATATAACAGCATAAAGAACAACACAGCACCATCAGAAGAAGACGGCAGTTATACAACATCAAGACTTGATCATGGCAATGAAGAGGAAATGAAAGAGAATAACCTGAAAAACAACTTTATAAAGATAATAGAAGCCTTAACAAAGAATATAAAAATTCCCTTAAAGACATAAAAGAAAATACAAGTAAAATTTGGAAGAGATTAACAAATCTCTGAAAAAAAATAAAGAAAACAAACAAACAAACAAAAAAAAACAGGTGAAGGAAACATTCCAGGAATTAAAAAATGAAATAGATGCAATAAAAAAAAGGCAAAAACTGAGGCAATGCTAGAAATAGAAAACCTGAAGAAAGGAACTGGAACTAAAGATGCAAGCATAACCAAAAGAAAGAAAGAAAGAACCTCTGGAGTAGAAGATTCAATAATGGAGGTAGATACATCAGTCAAAGAAAACACTAAAACTAATAAAGTCATAACACAAAATGCCCAGGAAATTTGGGACTACATAAAAAGACCAAAACTGAGAACAATTAAAATTGAAAAAAGAAAAGAATACCAGCTCAAAGACACAGAAAATATATTTAACAAAATAATAGAAGAATAATTCCTAACCTAAAGAAAAAAAAATGCCCATAAAGATACAAGAAGCTTACAGAACACCAAATAGAATAGACCCCCCAAAAAGTCTGTTCACCATATAATAATTAAACCAAAAAACATACAGAACAAAGAAAAAATATTAAGAGCTGCAAAAGAAATATTCCAAGTTACCTACAAAGGCAGATCCATCAGAATAACACCAGAATATTCAATGGAAACAATGAAAGCAAGAAGGTCCTGTTCAGATGTTGTACAGACACTAAAAGAGCATGGGTGCCAACCCAGACTACTATAAACAGCAAAACTATCAATCCCCATAGATTGTCTAAACAAAATATTTTACCACAAAACCAGATTTAAACAATATCTATCCACCAATCTGGCCCTAAAGAAAGTACTAGAGGAAAACCTCCAACCTAAGGAAACCAGATACACCCATGAAACCTCAAGCAACAAATAATCTCAAAGAAGAAAAATACAATGAAGAAAAACACACACAACACCACCAAAAATAACAGAAAATAACAACTATTAATTATTAATATCCTTTAATATCAGTGGACTCAATTTACCTATAAAAAGACATACCCTAACACAATAGGTACAAAAAAAGAATTCTTCCTCTGCTGCATACAAGAGATATACATCAGCTTCAAAGACAGACACAGGCTCAGAGTAAAGAATTGGGAAAATATTTTCCAATCAAATGGTCCTAAGAAATAAGCTGGTGTAGCCATCCTAATATCCAACAAAATAGACTTCAAACTAAAAATCTATCAAAAGAGACTAGGATAGACATTACTTATTCATCTCAGGAAAAATCCACAAAGATGAAGTCTCAATCCTGAACATTTATGCCCTCAACACAAGGGCACCTACATAATTAAAGGAAACACTAGGAAAACTTAAACCTCACATCAAATGTCACTCATTTATATACTCACATTCACCAATGGATAGGTAAACCAGATAGAAACTCAACAGAGAAATAAGGGATATAACAGATGCTATGACCCAAATGGACTTAATAGATATATACAGAACTTTCCACCCAAACACAAAGGAATTTACATATTTCTCAGCACCTCATGGAAATTTCTCTAAAATTGGCCACATACTCAGTCATGCAAATATCAATAGATACAAAAAATGGGAATAACTTCTTGTATTGTATTAGACATCAATAGTCTAAAGTTAGTGTTTAACAACAACAAAAACCACTGTAAGCCTACACATTCATGGAAACTGAACATCTCTCAGTTGAACCACCTCTAGGTCAAGGAAGAAGTTAAGGAGAAAAAAAAAGACTTCCTAAAATTCAATGAAAACTTCATGCCCAAACTTGTGGAACACAATGAAAACAGTGTTAAGAGCAAAACTCATAGCACTAGATGCTTATATAAAATCCTAGAGAAATCTCACACAAGAGACCTAACAGCACAGCTTTAGAACAATTAGAAGCAAACATACCTAGAAGGGGGAGATGGCATGAAATAATCAAACTTAGAGCTGAGATCAGTACAATAAAAACAAAGAGAACATTACAAAGAATCAATAAGTCTAAGATGTGGTTCTTTGAGAAAGTCAACAAAATAGATAAACCATTATCCAAACAAAAGGCAGAGAGAGAGAGAGAGAGAGAGAGAGTATCCAAATTAACAGACTCAGAAAAAAAAAAGGAGGGGGAACATAACAACAGACACTGAGGAAATCCAGAGAATTGTTAGATCATATTTAAAAAACCTGTACTCCACTAAATTAAAAAACCTGGAAGAAATGGACAGCTTTCTGGA